>JAZHYW010007769.1:0-41541 GCA_037355805.1 Ixodes ricinus | reverse complement strand
TGTGTGCGCGCGCGTCATCTTCGGGGCGCGTGCCACGCGCCCAGCAACAAAGAAGAAAAAGAGAAGGAAGGCGGAGAACAGAAAATGGAGTGTGTTCGAGCGGGCAGACCAGCGTGTGGAAGGGAACCGCCGGGCGTCCAGACCCGGGTTCTTCAAGGCTTCCACCTGGCCTGACCTCCGGCTCCCGTGAAGCCTTCTCCTCGAGTTGAAAGCAGGTGCACGTGTTGCGGAGCGCACGTCAAGACCACAGCGGCCCCGTCCATTCCAACACGCCACCCCAGACGCCGACGCCGTGCCAACGCCGCCTCCGACCCACCGGCTTCAGGCTGAACCCTGGACTTTCCGGTACGTGCTCTGTCGCCACTCCAGCGCACTACGCCTCGCAAGACCCAACGCCCCGAAACAAGAAAGCGATAAGTTGTTACGGTGAACTTTCGGGCTGCCTTTAGCGAGCAGCATTGACGCAGTGTGCCGACATCGCGAGAACAATCCGTCGAACGTGCATTCCTGTAACTATTTCCCCAAAGTCATACCATTCGTTGTTTTTCGTGTGTAAATTTAATTAGTGTGTTTTCATCTTGGCTTACTGTTTTCTAATATAGCGCTGTTTTCTACTTCAAACGGTCTCGTCTTTCTTAATTCATGTACATGTTACACTCGATTCCTCACAATTGGCGTCCGCGACAGGACGAGACCGTTTGAATCTTGTGGTGAATAACAGTAGAAATGGAGACGAGGGAAATCATATCTCTGGGCCAAGCGCTGGGTCTCGCAGGAGATGACTTACGCAAATGGGTAGAGGCGGAACGAGCGCGTGAACGGGACGCGAAGATAGCGGAAAGAGAAGCGACAAAAGAAAGACTAGACGCTGAACGAGCGCTGGCTTCTCTTGAGCAGGAAACTCTCCAGCTAAAGCTTCGCTTGGCAGAGGCCGCAATCCCGACAGCATCCGCCGCCACGGGTGACAACGGTACAGGTCCAGAACCGTCGTTCATGATAAACCCGCATAAGCTAATCCCAGCATTTGACGACAAACGCGATGATTTGGACGCGTACCTCAAACGGTTCGAACACATCGCCGTGGCGCACAGCTGGCCAAAGGAAAAATGGGCCACTGCTTTGAGTATGTGTCTAGGCGGGGAGGCATTGAAAGTTTTCGGACGATTATCCCCGGAGGATTCGATGAAATATGATCAGGCCAAGCTCGCGCTACTCCAACGCTTTCGCTTCACAGCGGAAGGCTACCGTGAAAAGTTTCGCGAGAGCAAACCCGTAGACGGTGAAACTGGAAAGCAGTACGCCGCGCGACTCTCCAGTTTTTTTGATCGCTGGATGGAAATGTCCGAAACGGCCACAAACTTCGAGAGTGTACGAGACATTGTTGTCGCAGAACAGTTCCTCAACAACTGCCACAGCCAGTTGGCATTGTTTTTGCGCGAGAGGAACTGCAAAACACTCAGTGTAATGGCCGAGGCGGCAGACCATTATCTCGAGGCGCAACGTCAGCGAAACTTGCTGCTGTTCAGGAAAGCGCCGGAACCAGAGAAATCAAAGGACGACAGTGGAGAAGCCACAAAAAGCCTCAAATCAGATGTCTCGTTTGTGACAAAAAGGGACACAAAGCATCTGACTGTCGCTCAAAGCCCACGCAACTGTACTGCGTCTACTGCCGTAGGCCAGGCCATGATTTGAAGACGTGTAGGAAGAAGAGTAACGATCCAAAAGAAGCTTCTTCGTGTGTATCTCCTAAGAACGTACGCCATGAGTCGCAACAAGCCGGGAGACACAAACCTAAGAACAAAAAGGCGGCCAAAGAGGTTGCAGATGTTGCCCGAGAGAGGACGGCTGAAACGTACGACATGCCTGTCGTGGAAGGTGAACTGTTGGGACAGGCTGTTTCGGTTTTAAGAGACACTGGGAGCAACACCCTGATCGTGCGCCGCTCACTTGTCCCAGACATAGCACTTACCGGGTCGAAAGCTACTCTTCTGTTGGTAGACGGCACCCAACTGGAGGTTCCAGAAGCCAAGGTCGACATCGCTTCACCATATTTCAAGGGTACCGCGATCGTGAAATGCCTAGAGGCACCGCTTTATGACGTCATAGTGGGAAATGTTCCCGGCTCGCACGAGGCCACTTGTCCCGACCCATACTGGAGGGGATCGTCCAAAATTGCTGAGCTTCCGACATCCAACGACAAAGTCGGCAGTGAGACTGAACGTCATGAACCAGCCTTAGTTTTGGCGGGTACAAGTTCTCCTGCTCAACGTCGAAGGTGTCCAGTTGTGGACATCGGTTCCCTACAAATGACGAAGAAGACATTTCAAGAAGAGCAAGGAAAAGATGCAACTTTGCAAGGTTGTTGGGCAAAAGTGGGAAAAGTATTTCCTGGCAAGGGGGACACCTCACACACGTTCACAGTGGACAAGGGAATCTTGTTCCGCTGTTATCAGCTGTCACCAGGCAAGATCCTGAAGCAGGCGGTACTGCCTAAAGTTCTGCGGGCTCAGGCATTAAACATGGCCCACGAAAGTCCAATTGCAGGGCATCAAGGCATAAAGAAAACCATCGACCGCATCCTGGAAGCATTTTATTGGCCAGGCGTACAGAACGAGGTCCGAAGGTTTGTCAAGTCATGCGATGTCTGCCAGAAGACCTTTCCTAAGGGTAAGGTGGGCAAGGTCCCGCTTGGTCGCATGCCATTGATCGACACGCCGTTCGAGCGCGTCGCCGTAGACATTGTCGGTCCGCTGTCGCCAACATCAGCTAAGGGAAACCGCTACATTCTCACGTTGGTCGACTTCGCCACACGTTATCCGGACGCCGTAGCATTGCCGTCAATAGACTCGGCCACGGTGGCAGAAGGACTCGTGGAGATGTTCTCCCGGATAGGATTTCCTCGCGAAATTCTTTGTGATCGAGGCACTTGTTTCACCTCTGACCTGATGAGAGAGGTCAACGACCTGTTGGCAATCAAACATCTCAGCACAACTCCCTACCATCCGATGTGCAATGGGATGGTTGAGCGGTTCAACGGCACCCTAAAGCAAATGTTGCGAAAACTAAGTCATGAGCAGCCCAGGTCTTGGGATAGGTACCTCGCACCGCTTTTGTTTGCTTACAGGGAGGTGCCACAATCTAGCCTCGGATTCTCTCCGTTCGAGCTCATCTACGGGCGTCACGTGCGAGGCCCGCTTACGGTTCTCAAGGAGCTATGGACGGAGGATGAGATCAGTGACGAAGTTAAGACCACGTACGGTTACGTCCTGGATCTCAGGGAGCGACTTGAGAAAACTTTGGAACTAGCGCATCGGAATCTAGTTCAAGCACAAACGAAGCAAAAAAGGCACTATGACAAGAATAGCAAACGCCGACAGCTTAGAGTTGGAGACCGTGCTTTAATTCTTCTCCCGACAAGCCAAAACAAGCTTCTGATGCACTGGAAAGGACCGTTTCCTGTCACGGGGAAAAAGAATGAGTTCGACTACTGGGTCGACCTGGGGCACGCTACGAAGCTCTTCCACATTAACATGTTGAAGCGATATGAAGAGCGCGAAGGGGAACACCTCCTCAAGCTTCGTCCTTCATTGTTGTAGAGGAAGCGGACTCAGACGCTCAGCTGCCAACCTTCAACGCAGAAAAAAGTCACGGGTCTGAAGCTGTGACGGTATCCGACAGTCTGAAGAAAGATCAACGGACTGAGGTGCGTAGACTTTTGAAGTCGTACGAGGACATCTTTTCCGAAGCCCCAGGAAAGACGAATCTCATAGAGTGTCGGCTAGACCTGACAACCTCGGAGGTGGTGAACACACCACAATACCCTCTTCCCTTTGCGGTAAAGGACGTGGTGGAGGAAGAGGTGGACCAGATGTTGAAGATGGGAGTAATCGAACGCTCTCGCTCACCGTACAACTCACCCCTGGTGCTAGTGAAAAAAAAAGACAACACGTATCGAGCGTGTATTGATTTTCGCCGCATCAATGACCTCCTGATCTCAGACGCGGAGCCCATACCGAGGACCGACACGGTGTTTGCAGAGGTCGGAACCAAAAACTTTTTCTCAAAGTTTGACCTCGCCAAAGGATATTGGCAGGTGCCAGTGGAGGAAGCGTCACGCCCTAAAACGGCTTTCTCGACACAATCGGGGCACTACCACTTCATATTCATGCCCTTCGGCATCAAGACGGCCTCCGCAATTTTCACCAGGCTTATGAGGACTCTTCTCCAAGGGATGGCAAATGTGGTACACTATCTAGACGATGTTCTCGTGGCCACAACAACGTGGGAGGAGCATGTTCAGACGCTGCGACAGTTGTTTGAAAAGATCCGTGAGGCAGGTCTGACAATCAAGCCGCAGAAGTGCGAGGTTGGGGTGACCTCCATCACATTCTTGGGGCATTGCTTAGGAGATGGCAAAGTCCAACCGATGGAAAGTGTAGTGACGAAGCTCGTGAACGCGCCGAAGCCGGAAACCAAGAAGCAAGTCCGGTCGTTCTTGGGACTGGCGGGGTATTATCGTGACTTCGTCCCACACTACGCACAGAAAGCACAACCTCTGGTGGAGACGACTCGGAAAGCCGAGAAAAACAAGGTGACATGGACACCGGAGAGAGAAGCCGCCTTCGAGGAGCTCAAGACGGCACTGTCTTCTAGACCAGTTCTGAAGTCGCCGGATGTCAAGAGAGAATTCGTGCTCCGGACAGACGCCTCTGATACCTGTATAGGAGCTGTACTGCTACAGGAGCACGGTGGACTTCTTCACCCAGTATCGTACGCTAGCAGGCAACTTTTGCCGCGCGAAACACGGTACTCCACTGTCGAACGCGAGTGCTTAGCGGTAGTATGGGGCATAGAAAAGTTCCACATCTTTCTTTATGGAACTTCCTTCGTGGTTCAAACAGACCACCAGCCTCTACAGTACCTAACTAAGGCCAAACACCTAAACGGTAGAGTTTTGCGGTGGAGTCTAGCCTTACAGGAATATTGCTTTCGAGTGGAGCACATCAAGGGCTCAGAAAATGTGGGGGCAGATTATATGAGCCGCCTTTAATCGGCCTTCGTACAGGGGTAGTTTTGTTTGTGTGTGTTTTTATTGGTTTTTCTTCTGAGCCGACGGCTATTGATTTAATACTGCGAATCTCGCGCAGTTCGCTGAGTTTTTGTTTAAAAAAAAAAAACTTTGTGAAAGGGGGCTTGTGTAACGTGCGCGGATTTCGACGGTGTGTATGTGCGCGTGCCGGGTCATCTTCGTGCCGCGTTGTGCACGCGACGAACTGTGTGTGCGCGCGCGTCATCTTCGGGGCGCGTGCCACGCGCCCAGCAACAAAGAAGAAAAAGAGAAGGAAGGCGGAGAACAGAAAATGGAGTGTGTTCGAGCGGGCAGACCAGCGTGTGGAAGGGAACCGCCGGGCGTCCAGACCCGGGTTCTTCAAGGCTTCCACCTGGCCTGACCTCCGGCTCCCGTAAAGCCTTCACCTCAGTTGAAGGCAGGTGCACGTGTTGCGGAGCGCACGTCAAGACCACAGCGGCCCCGTCCATTCCAACACGCCACCCCAGACGCCGACGCCGTGCCAACGCCGCCTCCGACCCACCGGCTTCAGGCTGAACCCTGGACTTTCCGGTACGTGCTCTGTCGCCACTCCAGCGCACTACGCCTCGCAAGACCCAACGCCACGAAACAAGAAAGCGATAAGTTGTTACGGTGAACTTTCGGGCTGCCTTTAGCGAGCAGCATTGACGCAGTGTGCCGACATCGCGAGAACAATCCGTCGAACGTGCATTCCTGTAACTATTTCCCCAAAGTCATACCATTCGTTGTTTTTCGTGTGTAAATTTAATTAGTGTGTTTTCATCTTGGCTTACTGTTTTCTAATATAGCGCTGTTTTCTACTTCAAACGGTCTCGTCTTTCTTAATTCATGTACATGTTACACTCCATTCCTCACACTACCATTTAGGTAGCGAACGATGGGCTCTATTGTCGGATCGGACTGTTGAGCCTCGACGATGTCTAACCGGTCCAGAGTGGCTGTGGTGTTTAGGTGGTGTATGACATGCCGATGTGCAGACATAGCGGGGGGGGGACATCGTCAGAGCCCATCTGCGTCTAGCGGTCGCTTGCCCGATTTATAAGTGATAGTAAAGACGTATTAATCTCGCTTTAGCAATCAACGTCCGAGACGGCCTGATAAATTTTAAAGTGTAG
This sequence comes from Ixodes ricinus, assembly GCA_037355805.1. Lineage (NCBI taxonomy): Eukaryota > Metazoa > Arthropoda > Arachnida > Ixodida > Ixodidae > Ixodes > Ixodes ricinus. The sequence continues at coordinate 35,337 of JAZHYW010007769.1, read as the reverse complement.
GAACCCAACGAAGAGCATGGTGGTCAGTGACAATGCGGAAATGGGCACCATTGTAGTAGGGCCTAAATTTGAGATCGCCGACACGACCTCAAGCTATTCAAAATCTTAAAATGTAGGAACCCAACGAAGAGCATGGAGGTCAGTGACAATGCGGAAATGGGCACCATTGTTTTAGGGCCTAAATTTGGAGATCGCCGACACGACCTCAAGCTATTCAAAATCTTAAAGTGTAGGAACCCAACGAAGAGCATGGTGGTCAGTGACAATGCGGAAATGGGCACCATTGTAGTAGGGCCTAAATTTGGAGATCGCCGACACGACCTCAAGCTTTTCACGTTCTGCGATAATATAGTTCCGTTCCGCTTTTTTATGGGTACGTCTTGCGTAGGCGACAAAATGTTCTTTGCCATGGACGTTTTGTGCAAGAACTGCGCCAAGGCTGTGCCAACTTGTATCTGTACGGAGCTCGGTGGTGGCACCCTGAACGAAGTGGCAAAGGACAGGAAAAGACATTAGCTCAGACTTTGGAGAATGGAACGCTCTGGCTGTGGAAGGGCTCTAATCAAACAGAGGGTTGCTGCAAAGCAGCATGTGGAGAGGCTCAGCAATATGTGAAAATCCAGTGATGAATCGTCGAAAATCGCTACAAAGTCAAAGAAAAACGTGAACCTCTTGAGTCCCTTCGGTTCTAGAAATTCAGTTACAGCCTGGATTTTGCTAGGTCTGGACCTATTTCATTGGATATACGAGGTGGCCAAATTTTTTATTCGCTTCGTTCCAAATACGCACTTGCTTGAATTTAGTTGCAAAGTAACTGTGGTGAATGAGTCCAGAACCTGTCGTAGCCGATGCAACTGTTCGTCGAATGTCGTCAAAAATACAGCGTCGTCAAGATAGTATAAACACATATTCCAAGTTAGACCATGAAGGAGGGTGTCTATATGTTTTAATGTTGTAGTCGAGTAGTTACAGAGTCCGAAAGGCATAACATTGAAGTAATAGAGGCCACTAGGCGTAATGAATGCGGTTTTAGGTTTGTCGGCGTTGGCTACAAGTATTAGAGGGTAGCCACTTCTGAGGTCCATGGAAGAAAAAAATAATAGTGTCCTTGAAGAGCGCTAAGCGTGTCATCAATTCGGGTAAGCGATAAGCGTCCTTTTGTGTTACCCAGTTGAGGCGTTCGTAATCTACACAGAATCGCCATGATCCTTCTGGTTCCTTCACGAGTACCACAGGAAAGGACCATGGGCTTCTCGAATGCTCGATGACTTTCTTTTGACGCATATCGGTTATGTGTTGTATGACGACCCGCTCAGGCGAATCTCTGTAGGGTCGGCTTTTTACTGGAGTGGTGTCAGCTTTGCCAATAGTTTGACGAACGACGGAGGTTGTTGGAAGGGTATTTTTTTGGAAGTCAAACAAAATTTCGTGTGTTTGTAGGAGGTGGGTAAGGGTTTCTCTTCTTCAAGTGGGAGGTCCGGGTCGATCATGTTTTTATTGCTGTGAGAAGGATTTTGAATGGAAAGAAGGCGGGATAGGGTATGGAAAACGCCGTTAGATAATAACGCGATGTTGTCTTCCCTATATATCTTTAACGTAACAACACTACTTCCTAGTGAGATAATTCAAAGCTGGCGAGAAGCAATTGCAACGCGTAAATGAAGTTTGTCTTGTCTTACGGTGAAATTAGAAAAGGGCCCAGCAATCCCCTTTTTGGTGAAGAGGGATATGGATTGTTCGACCAGGTCGGAGGTTCCTGGAAATTGTTGATCAGTCGTAAGTGCTGCGATAATGAGAAATAATGGAGCAGCAACAGGTCCTGCATTGCGCGCAAGTTAATGTCAATGTGCTCTTCTTACTCTGCATGAAGGGTCCAAAATTAAGGTGTAACTCAAGGGTGATTATCAATTAGGGGTATATTGACGCCAGAAAGCAACATCCTAAAATGGCATCCGCTGCGCAGTCCAGAAGTACGGTAAATAAAATAACATAGCGAGTTCAATCAAAGGGGATTGACATGGTTCCACATCCTACTGACTGACAAATAGCCCCATTTTTAACACTCAAGAATTTGCACCTGGCGGAGTTACAAAGGCGTGTAAACATCGCCTAATGACTTCAGGAATACAGGATGTAGCAGCTCCAGTGTCCAACAAAGCAAAAAATGGTTTGCCGGGAATTTCAAACTTAAGGGTCGTAGGTCCGAGAGCTAAAGGATTTACCGAAAATGCGATTAGGCAGCTGAGCCGCAGGCTGCATCGCTTAGTTGGGCGTCAGGATGGGAGCGGCAGCCTTGTTGAACGGCTGAACTGAACAGCGACGGGCGGAAGAGGGGAAGGCGATCGGCTGAGTCGGTTCCAGCTGTCCGAAGTGGACTTCCATTGCGGCGATTATTGAAAGTGCGAGTTGCGTTGCAATACATGTATTGAGGTTGAGTTCCATGCTGAAACGTTTCTTGGCTAATATTGTGGTGACAATAGCGTGCGATGTGTCCAGGATCGCAGAAGTGGAAAACATATTGACCGGTTACTTCTTGTTCGCTAGAGATTTCCTCGGCGTTGCAGTTCCTTAGGAGCGTGAACTGGGTAGCTTGTGCGTGTTGAAAGTGGCGGTGTGGCTCTGCTGCATTGGCTGGACGGTACAGAGAGGCAGAACGCTTGATTGACAGGCGAGGCAGCCGCACAGGTGCATGAAACCGAGCTGGGAGATTTCAAAACAGACAAAGTTCGTTTTGCATCAATTTTTAAATGGTTTTTGTCTCAATAGCGCATCCACAGGCGTAGTCAGTCAAGTTTGATGGATTAAATTATCTCCCCAGTACGTCCAGAATAACGGTACGGATGAGTGGCTGGATGTTCATGTTAGAAACGGGGCTAAGGTAAACTTCAGAAATGTATTCAAAGGGCGCCTTGATGATCCGGCGCCTCTGCATTCCTTCGTGCGTTTTTCATTCTTATAGTCGCTCTACCGTTGCGGGTATTTTCGGAACAACAATAGAGCAAAGTTCATGGGACAAACATTGAAATATGTGTCGGATCCTAACCTCCTTGGACATTTGCTCATCAAACTCGTTGGCACAGAGTACGGACGTCTTCGATGTAACCTGTGGAAGTCTCCGTTGCAGCTGGGTAGCGGTGTGAAAGCTTTTTTGTCTATTGCTTGCGGCTCTCCGGCTTGCGGAACGCTTCTGGAAATTATGTTTTGAATCTAGCCCGGAGTTGATGTCCTCTTTGGCGTTGTCAAATCATTGAAAGGCTGTGTCCTTTAGAGAGAATACCGCGTTCGCCAGCTTATGGAAGTTATCCAAACGGTTATGAAAGCTTCCGCGGTCGTATTTTTTGAGCCAGTCATCGATATCGCCTTCGGGTAGCGGGGGACGGGGGGAGGTTGGGGAGGCGCTGAAGGTTGGAAAGTCCTACTAGAGGTCCCTGATATAGTTGGTAGGCACCCATGAGGGCTTACCCCGGCTCTTGACTTTCTCTCGTGCCTCTACTTATGCTTTACCATCCTCACAATATATATATATATATATATATATATATATATATATATATATATATATATATATATATATATATATATCTTCGTCTGAAGCCCCAAACGTGTTTTTTCGGCTTCAAAGAGATCACATACTTGGGACATGTGGTAAACAAAAACGGCGTTAAACCTGATCCCTCGAAGCTTGAAGCTTTGTTTGAATATCCGACGCCAACAACTATCAAAGACGTCAGAAGTTTTTTGGGATTTGCGTCATATTTCCGCCGTTTTATTGCTAACTTTGCTACCCGCGCTGCTCCCTTGAATTACTTACTCCGGAAGAACGTACCATGGCGATGGGGCAACGAAGAGCAGTCCTCGTTTCAAGACCTAAAGATGGCCCTTCTAAACGCCCCAGTGCTTGCTCACTTCGACCCGTCCTTGTCAAAGACGATTCTCCACACGGATGCTAGCGGGCAAGGACTTGGAGCTGTACTACTTCAAGAATTTCCAGACGGTACTCAAAGAGTAATTTCGTACGCAAGTCGCCGGCTTACACAACAAGAAGAGAGGAATCATTCATCTGAATTAGAATGCCTGGCCCTTGTCTGGTCGGTGCAGAAATTTCGCCCTTACCTTTATGGTCGCCATTTTACTGTTGTGACGGATAATTCAGCATTGACCTGGCTTCAGAGCAAACGAGACTTGACGGCAAAACTGGCACGCTGGGCGATTCTACTGCAAGAGTATGATTTTGAAGTCATACATCGAAGCGGACGTAGTCATCAGGACGCTGACTTTCTATCTCGCAACCCACTAGACAAGATCCCTGAGGCTCCGGAGTGTGACACTTGTTTTTGTGGTGCGACTTTCGACCTACGTCACAGTCAATGTCAAGATAACGAAGTTCAAGATATCGTCCAGCGCCTCGCATTATCCGGTTCGACAGACATTTTACGGCGACTGCGTCGAGCATACCGAGTGGAAAATGGCCTACTCTGTCACAGAAATCCCGGTCAACAACAATGGCTACCGGTGATTCCAGCTTCTCTGAGGGCTACCGTGTTGAATCTCTGCCATGATGACCCCACAGCGGGTCACCTCGGTCGAGATAAGACTCTGGCCAAACTTTCCGAACGCTATTGGTGGCACGGATTCCGGAAAGATGTCTCCAGGTATGTCGCGTCCTGTGAATCATGTCAAAGAAGGAAATTGCCCGGTATTTCACCTTTCACCGAGATTCATCCGACTCAACCACCACAAGCTGCTTTCGAACTTATTGGACTTGATCATTTAGGGCCATTTCCGAAATCACAAAAGGGCAACCGTTTCATTATTGTTGCTGTTGACCACCTCACTAAGTGGATTGAGCTACGTGCCGTGCCTACAACGTCAGCGAATCACATTGTGGAGTTTCTGCGTGAGCAAATAGTACTTCGCCATGGTGTGCCCCGCACTGTACTCACTGACCGGGGAACTCCATTCAGCTCTCGTATTTTTAAACACGAGATGGTAACTCATGGAATACACCATGCACAGTCAGCACCCTACCATCCCCAAACCAATGGACTCGTCGAGCGTGCTAATCGAACTATCGCCGATATATTGTACGCTTATGTTAATGCTTCACACGACAATTGGGATGTGTACGTACCATACGCATCGTTTGCTTTGAACACGTCGCAACAAGCAAGTACCACGACGAGCCCTTTTAAACTGGTGTACGGTAGAACTCCAGTTCTGCCACAGGAATCAACGTTATCCACTACGTGGAACCACAGAAGGCAAGAAATGCAGGATCATTTTGAGGACAGACTCAATGAGGCTCGCCGCCGGGCTCGCGTCGCAATAACCAGAGCCCAACAGCGGATGCTAATCAATCACCGACAAGACGACCGAATGTCCCCCATCGTGCGAGGGATCTGGTTCTTGTACGCCGTCCCGTTAGAAAAAAGGAAAAGCAACCAAGCTACTGCCAAAATACAGAGGACCCTGTGAAGTGCTTCGACAAACAGGACCCGTGAGCTACCGACTACGAGACCTCAATGCACCTCGAGAAGCATCCCGGACTTTCCCGGCTCACCGCAGTCAACTGAAGCTCTACGTGTCAAGACAGACATTCAGTCAAGACCAGCATGGGACACAGACTGCCGAGGACGGACAGTCAACCAGGAGGGGGCAAAATGTGACAGTAGGGCATTGAGGTGCAACGAGCGGGACAAAAAGGAGGAAAAGAGGAAGAAGAAGTGGGTCGTAGACGGGAGAAGGACGAAGTGGCAGCAACGAAAAAAGCGATCTGCAACAATATATATATATATATATATATATATATATATATATATATATATATATATATATATATATATATATATATATATGTAGCGGTTCTGCCGAGGCGCGTGCTAGAACCCACCGAGGACAAAGACGAAACTCGTGCAGAGGGCGCGTGACACACTTCGAATTGGATCTGATTTGGCTGTGGACGTCCTCTTGTAAATGAAAAACGTAACAATATATATATATATATATATATGGGTAGTTTCCATCTCAGATCGGGCTGGCTAAAAGGATATAATTTTTAATTTTGACTAAAAAATACGTTTTGGGGTCATTTCGCAAATGAAAAAGTGCGCAAACCGCATGTTCACTAGATTTTGGGTTCTCGAGTTACGAAGCGTAGAAGCCGCAGTGGCAGAAACTAGTGTTTTTGCCCACCGTTGCTGGTCGCGTGTTTGACACCCTCTGCTGGCGCTAGTGTTTTTAGTACACTTTTTTAACTTTCCCTCCATATTTAATATGTACTATAAATATACCCTGACGTATTCAAATATTTTTTTTAGAAATTGTATTGTTTTTATTTTAAATGTCAAAAATCAGGTCGATTTTTGGTCAAATTTGAGAGGTCATTACTTTGCCTGCACTTAAGGTAAACTTTCTTTCTTTGGCTATATAGAAAACCCAAAGCAAGCCCATCATAGATAGGCTTGCTATATATAATATTATGATCTGTAGACTAGCCGCCCCTCTACCTTCACGTAAACATTGTAAGAAATAACAAATGTTGAAAGTTTGAGATCGATTTTCTCAAAAACTCAAATTTTGCAAATTGTTACTTTTTAAAATATTTCAGATATACGAGTCGACTACAAGAAAAAACAATCGAGAAATGTAATGTTTTGGTTGTATGTCTTCTATTTCAGACGCAATCGCTTGAAATGTGTGCTCATTTGAGTAAAATCAGCACACATTTCTCGCGATTGCGGCTCAAATAGAGGACATACAGCCAAAATATTACATTTCTTGATTGTTTTTTCCCTTGTATTCGACTATTAAGTCTAAAAGAAATGAAAATATAAAAAAATACAAAAATGGGGCTTTTAAGATAATCGATATCAAACTTTCTCAAACAAACCTCAAACCAGCATTGTGCGCCTCTACTATATGGAAAATATGTTTTATTTTTGTTTACGTTTAAAAAAAATACAACGTAAAGTAGGCGAGCCTGTGATATTCATTGAAATTTAAAACTTGAAATAAGAGAGAAGCCACATAAGCACATACAAAACCATGGGTAACAAGTATATGCAAATCAAAAGGCAACGCAACATGAAAAAAAAAATTTCCCTTTTAAAATGCGGGTGACAACTCATTATGCAGCTTATTGTTACTATATATTCCAAACGGTCTATTGGGCAGACACCAAAACGGCATCCAGGTTTTTTTCTGCACGATGCTTAGTTTTCGCAGGAGTGATTTTGCCTGCGTTTTCTGAAGCACACTGTATATATATTTATAAACTCATCTTCTGACGAAGCAGAGCCTCTCGGCGAAACTCTCGATTAAACTTCCGCTGTTTGTTGTTTTTTCACCATGAGGTTTTCACTTCGCTATATATATAAAATATATATATATATATATATATATATATATATATGTGTGTGTGTGTGTGTGTGTGTGTGTGTGTTTTCTGAATTAACATATTTGTTTAAAAAGCCGTGAACATTTACACTTATATGTGCAGGTGAGTTATATGGCCAGGAGGACATAGTATAGGGGGCTAAGCGTGACGATCAGTCGATTAATTCATTAAACTTTTTTAATTAACTTTTTAATTAATAGAAATAGACATGGTTCCAATGAGAAACTTGCTTTGCGTCATCGAAAATCAAGTAAATGAGTAATTTTCAGAAATGCTCTCAGAGCGAGAAACGCGACGCGTTTTAGTCTACTAAAGTTACCACTCGTGGAGCAGGTACAATGTTGGGTATAAATAAGAGACGCAAAAATCACGCGGGCGCCTTACCGCAACCGCTAGCCTTGTTCCTGCTCCACGAGTGGTGACTTAAGTGCACTGCTACGCTTCTCGTGCGCTCATTGTCTTTCTAAAAAAACAACTGAAGAATGGTTTTCGATGACGCTGAGAAAGTTTGTTATTGGAACCATATATCTATTTTCATTATTAAAAAGTTAATGACAAATTTTAAATAGTTACCTGACTGATCGTAACGCTTAGCCACCTAGACTATGTCCCCTGGCCGTATAACTCACTTGCACAGACTGCATAATTGTAACCTTCACGCAATGTTTTATATACCTATGTTAAGTGAGAAGCGCCGTATTAGTGTGCAACTCTAGAGGAGAAGGAGGGAAGGGTACTGAGGGTATACCCCCTCCTTCTTCCTCACCTCCTCATTCTGTTTGCTACTCCTCCCTCCGAGCAGCGTCGCAATCGCCTCACGAGGGTCACGTGATGATGACGTCATGACAATGACGTCATCGTCATTGTCATCACCAGTGACGTCACTGATGACATCATCACTGATGACGTCATTGTCATCTTCATCGTCACTGATGATGTCATCCTCATCGTCATCATCACTGACGACATCACGATTATCACTGATGACGTCAACATCACTCATGACGTCATCGGCATCAGAATCGATATCGTCATCGTCACGATGACGTCATCAGTGACTTACCAGTAAAGTCACGCGACTCATAATGCACCACGCACTTACGCCGACGGCGACGGCGACGCCGCTCAAGCCTGAAACAACCGCCTAAACGTTGCGCTCTAAAAAAAACAAAAGAAAAACACTCTGTATATATTGTGAGGAAGATAAAGGAGTAGTGGCGGCACGAGAGATAATCACGAGCCGGGGTTGACCCAGGCAGATATTTGGACTCCGCCATTTATTTTGACATTGGGGGGGGGGGGGAGGGGGGAGGGAGGCGTTCATAAAACTTTTGATTCTTTGATTCATTGTATTAAGTACGGTTCATTCCTCCTCATATGTTCGCTTATTTCCTCCTTGGACAATACGTGCGGTGAGGAAAAGTGCCCGTGATGTATATTCGATAACGTGGCTCTTGATCCTCGGAGATGATGATGATACCGCGTCTCTAAAGCTTATAAACAAAGAAGATTACTACATCTAAACGTGACGAGACAAACAGTGGGATGATTTCTGGAGCACAACGGATCACGTACCACGTAACACCATGCGTCGAAGGTTCCACGCGGCGCGTGTGTTTCCAGAACACCTCTGATTGGATACATTTCGTTTCTTGTGCATTAATAAAACAGGTAGGAAACGCCAGGAAGCCAAAGTGAAGTGGTGTAGTGGTTAGCACACCCGACCGGACATTAGGAGGCCCAGAGTTCAAATCCTGGCTCCGCCGTTTATTTTGGCTTTCGGAGGGTTCGTAAAATGTTTGATTCTTTCATTCATTAGATTAAGTACAGTTCATTCATCTTCATATGTTTCTTTACTTATATATATATATATATATATATATATATATATATATATATATATATATATATATATATATATATATATATATATATATACGTCCGTTGTTGCTGCTCACCCACGTAGCCCGTATATATATATATATATATATATATATATATATAATATACGGGCAACGTGGGTGAAAACAGCAACAACGGATTCGGTTTATTCTTCGACGTTTCGGCCGGAGTCCGGCCTTCGTCAGGAAGGAAGAACTTTACAGATGAACGCGGGGGGTATTTATACAATGCCACAATCGAGTCCAAGTTTCAAAAACGGTAGGATGACGGTTGGAGATTCCTTAGGAGCGTAGGGAGAGTTCCGGATGGGCAAACGTTTATAAAATGCTACGGTCGGGTCGAAATGTTGGCGGAGTGACGATTGGAGTTTTCGCGAGAAAAAAGCGTGGGTCAGTTCGTATCCGGGTGAAGAAGCTTGATGACTTTGTATCTGATGGGGCAGGGGTGACCTAGACGATAGCTTACAATAGACGAGAGTTACACGACCGCACTAAAATGCTGTAAAAAAACCGGTACGGTCACTTGGAGCATGCATGAGTCAGGCCTGGAAGGGAACAATGTTTAACCTAGAAGAAAAAGGAAAGAAAATGAATATCAAAACCTGGGAATAAATTAGATAAGTTGATGATCCAGTTCTGGCCACAAACACAGCACCACTGCTAACAATAAGGTCTGGGACCTGCAAAAATGTACCCTGTTCGATGTTGCTATTCGTCTGATAGCATTCTAATCGATGCCAGAGTACCGGGGATTTCATTATTTCCTTGTTTAATTGCGTTGAATCGGTAAATTAGGCAGGATTCACGCTGTTGAAATTCGCGATTTGATTTAAATCAATATTCTAGGACCGTCATTGACAATTTATCAAATGAATGTTCCGGGAGAGCGAGATTTTTGGATACAGGCAATGTCCGAAGATTTATGGCACGAGATTTGTGATTATTAATGCGTAGTCTAAATGCCGTTCTAGTCTGCACTATGTAAGTGAAACCCGTTTATAACGAACAGGAGGAAACACGACGATCGGTTTAAATGCATGGTTTTAATTAGAAAACTGCTCAGCATCACCAAAAAACACTAAATCTACGAATTGCACAACGATACAAGGCACGCGAAGCATTTACGGCCTTCTGAAAAACTGCACATATTCGACGGGTTTTTAAGTTTCTGTTTGCTATCGAGCGCATCTCGGCCCCGGCGGCACCGCGCCCCGTGGAGACACAGTGCAACCAACCTCTGCTGCGCTGTCATCGCGCGACGCATCAGAGGCTGCTTGCACTATCTCTCCACGGGGCGCGGTACCGCCGGGACCGAGATGCGCTCCGATAGCAAACCGAAACTTAAAAACCCGTCGAATTTGTGCGGTTTTTCAGAAGGCCATAAATGCTTCGCGTGCCTTCTATCGTTCTGCAATTTGTTGATTTAGTGTTTTTCGATGATTCTCAGCAATTTTCTAAATTAAACCATGCCCTTAAACACAATATTAAAAAGTTAATTGCGCAAAAATAATTAGCAACTTATTTATCCCGTACTTTAATAATTTACCTAAATGGGTCCCTGGCCAAGGGCTAAAGCGCCACAATCTTTTTTTCGTTGCAATGAGTGGTTTTCGCAGGAGCGATTTGGCCTGCGTTTTCTGAAACACCCTGGATAAATATATATATATATATATATATATATATATATATATATATATATATATATATATATATATATATATATATATATATATATATATATATATACTCCGACAGTACGCATCTTTGACTTATTAACTTTTCCCGGTCCATTGTTCTTTTATTTACCTTAATTCACCTATATATATATATAATGCCAAAAAAGTCGAACTACAGTTCAATACCTGTATGTGTATATTTATTCGCCATTTTTGTTTTAAGCGTACGACTTTTCATTGTAAAGTCGGGAGGTAATAAGCCAAAACGAAGTTACTAGGCGTTTCTGCCTCAGGTGCTTTGTATTTTGGAAGCAAATTTATGCAGCTTTAAATTTAGCTGTACCTCCCCTTAATTGGGAGCGTTCCTGGTGCGATTTAGTGATGTCATTAGCCAGTAATAGAAAGGAAACCTCGGCATTCAGATTTGTAATAACGTCTCAAGCTAATGACTAAATGCTTACAAGATAAAAAAATATATTCACCAGTGAGCAGTCGCCTATACTATACTCGGCTGAACGCCATTGCAAACTATACTTCGCCGGTAGTTGCGGGTCTAATCACATACAGCCTAAAAGTTAGGCGCCGGAAAAAGTTCGGGTTTAGCTGTCTTCTTTAGTAATTCATGATAAGCGACCGTACTACACCATATAAAAATGACAATCCACCTCCGTCCGTTTTCATCTCTTTTTTTTTGCAAAACGTAAAGTGTTTTTTGTTTTTTTTTCCGGCCAATGCCCTTTTGTTACCTTGGTGAAGGCTTGAAGCATGCAGGCTCATCACGTGGATCCTGGTAGTCACTGCAACGTTATGAGCCATGCGCGGATGGCCTCCGCTACTGTTGAAGTTTAGTTCCGAAAACAGGAAAATCAAGAATACGAGGGCGCGGCGGAAGAGATGGACAGGTACCGAGGTGAGAGAAAAGCAGAGGAGGCGAAGAGGAAGGCCGTGATGCTTTCCAGGAGGAACTCCGAAGAAAAGTCGAACGGCCGGACTCCCACTTCACGTTCACTGGGCGGAGAAATGTCGCGCCACGCGATGTAAAGAATCTCGTTTGAATACCCCTTAAAGGCTGACCTGCAAAGTTTCGTTCAAAAGGGGTAAAAAATCTTCTCGACGCCCTTTCATTTCTCAATCTCTCACTCCTATCTCGTTGGCAAGGGATTCCTTTGGGTGCTGATATTTGGGGTGGATAAGCCGGGAGCCAGAGCTAGTCAGATTACTCTTGTTTTTGTAAGTAGGTTACATTAAAAATTACTTTGCTTAAGACGGCTGAAGTGTAATTAGGTTATATTACAAATCACTACGTCACAAAAGTAAGGATTTACAAGTAAAAATAAGTAAACTATATCCAATTTACTGTTTTATATACTTTGTTATTCTTATACAAGCTTTTAATAAAAATCTATTTACATTCAAGTAAAGCAGTCTAGAGCTCCCGTGACAACTCAGGAGCAGATGCACTTCAAACCTTGTGTCCAAGAGGGAACCTATCTTGAAGGATAACGTGTCTTTGGACATGCTGAGCAATCTCTCACCGGGCGCCGACGACGCTCGTCCTCTGTATAAACGGGCGAACTGTTATTTTTTGTTTGGAAAGCTTCAAAACAAAAACAATATCTACAGTATTGGTATTAGGAGATGTCGCGTTCGCAATCATGTTGTTCGGGTCTTCAATTGCTTTTTAAAACCTGAAATAATTTGATGATCACCGAGGAAGACAGATACAAGGTGATTGCTCTTGCTGGCATTCAGCAAATATTACGACGCCTACTCACAAAAACGTTAGTAGGTCACTCGTCGTGCACATGTTTTGCTTTGTTTTTAGATGTAAGCTGGTCTGAGCTTGTACAGAAACATACAGAATATTCCACACGGTCGCATGGATGTACAAGATGAGAAATCACTCATGATGTAGATGAAGCAACGCACAATTTGAACGTACCTTTCTGCAGCACCGGTTACTAAGGCGTCAAGAAGAAGCCTCTAGAACTGCTGCTCCCACCTCTTAGGTAGAGCACGTTTCAGCGACCATAGTGTCAGGAGCTTAACGCGCATGTACATATACTTCTCAATTCGCACAATGTTAAAGGACAGTACCTCTGGTTTCAAAATCTTAGTTAAAATTGTAAACGAAGAAACTTTCCCAGGAATTGAACAAACTTAATAAAACAAATAATGAACAAGGGTAATAGTTAGCCAATGCGATGCTATCTGTGTGCCTCAGCTGTTTTGTTTCACTTGGTCTTTGTGCGCACTGTCATTTTCCAATTTAACGTCGCCGCTAGTCCTCTTTCCTTTTTACGCGTAGCTAGCTGGCCTGTTATCACTTATTTCGGTTGGTCGCGTGTCGTGTATCAACCGGATTATTCAGGAAGGTTGCAGGCATACGCTGACAATCTCGATTCTACCAGGACTGTGCATTAACAGGAACAGAGAAGCACACAGAGACATTTGATTCACCGACTGCGCTTATCAGCCTTCCTTCTCCAATTTGTTGATTATTTTTGTTTGGCGAAAATTCGCTCAATGGGCACCGTGCGTACGCTAGAAGCCGCTACCGGTCACTCAGCGAACGGAGTCGAGCACGGCCTCATTTAAGTCAGCCTAGGGAGAGCGGTAAATGTCCACCGCCGCTCCCGCGCTTCCGCCAGTGGTGTAGCCCAAGAAGGCGTGTCGACCTTGCAACACCCACCGGTGTACCATAGCAGTTGAACTGCGACTCCCAAGGTCGCTTCTTGATGAGTACGCGCAACGCCGTCGCGTTAGGCTCGTTCACCTCTTGCACCGAGTCCGACCGAGAGAGACCAAACCGTTTTGGCCTTTGTGATCTCTAAGGACCAGCTCGGCTGCAGCGGAGCTGGTCCTAAGAGATCGCAAGAGGCTTAAAAACCGGTTTGGTCTCTCTCGGTCGAACTCGGTTGCAAGAGTGTGAACGGACCTTTAGGTTTGCTTATCGGCAGTGAGTTAGATCTGCACGGTGTCAATAAACAGCTTCATCGCTGAGTTATCCCGGTCACTTTACGCGTGCCGTTGCCTCCATGCGACATATCAAATCTTACTTACCGACGTGTAGTCTTCAAGAAAGGCTATGTTTTCAGCGATAATCTTTGGAACGTTCAGCTCATCTAGGAGCGTGTTGGTGCCGCTTCCTAGTTCTCGAATTCGCTCCATTGCTCTGTAGAGGAAATTCCATCTTGTAGAACGCGGCACAAGGAGGAACAGTCCGAGGTGTCTATTCACAGCTTTTCTGGCAATGCTGGAGTGCACCGGCTTAATTCAAAACACTTTGAATTTTACAATAATGATCCTGTAGATATGTTTGCGTAGTAGCCTTCGAGAGCACGTTCGGCGTCGATTGTCGACACAAAGCTAAAATTTTGGGCAGCAGACCGCTCATGCTTTGAAAGGTGCACCTCACTCACATCAAGACAAACGTGAAACTCCAGATACGTTTCCAGAGTCGGGCACAGATTTACCATTTCTACATCGTCATCTTCGCGGTCCTCGGGTTGTCTAAATATCCTGCAAAAAGTGAAGTGTTACGTGAAATCGAGTCCGAATTTCCACAGCCGCACCATTAGACCCATCCTCTGACTGAATGCCTTCCCCAAGTTGGTCGCATTGTCTGCGACCGTAGAAGAAAACTTCGTTGACAGTGCGGTAGTCTGTGAGAGAAAGCGTGAACTCCCACTGCTGCGAGTACGTCGGTCGTGTAATGACAAGTCAGGCGCATGCACGCCAACACCGCAGTTCGTCTCTGGCACCCATTGTCCATCCAGGGGCGGTTACGCCTAGATATTTTCCATAAATAAATATGCGTAAACGAATAAGCAGCATGCTTATCACACCAAACTAGTCGACACAAATGACGAATAAGAGCAGTAGGACATACCGGTAGAACGAATTCCAACAATCTGCAGTTCAGCAGATAGTGCTGACATCTGGCAGAAGATATCGAAATCGTGCCTTCATTTGTATGCACGCAACACCAATCTTGTCTCACATTTTTTACGGCAATATATTTTGACGCCTGCCTCCATTATGCTATAAGTCCAAAGATGTCCCTAGAACTCCACTATTGAAAGGCTCTGAAACGACCTAAATACAAACTTCTTGATCGCCACGACATGTTGCCTAGAAGCGAATTTTTCTCCCCCCCCCCCAGTAACCGTTAAGCTTTGTCTGTCTCGTATTTAGAGAGTCAGAGGATGGACCGATGCCCATCTTTCTCTTTTCCTCCCGCCCTCGTACAGGTTAAATGCAAATTAATGTTTCTTTTAAAACAAAACAATTTTTTATAGCATTTGAACGTGAGTTGTTCCTACCGTGAAAAGAGCAGCAGGCAAGATTGTCAATATCTACAGCGGAACCGGCACACCACCAATGTCGGGTGGCACTAGACCATTGACTATGTGCATGTTTATGCGCTGACATATATAATATTCAGGGTTTGAGTACACAATAGGGTATGACACATTCTCTCAATATAATTCCGGCAATTGTACAGACTATCAAACAACCTGTTTGCAAATCTGTTTCGAAGCTTTGACGTTGCCTTGACATTGGCGAATAACGTTTTCTGTCCTGGTGGACAAAGTCTACACACCACCGCGATCTTACTCACATTCCTAGACTTGAAATCAAAGTAAGCCCTAAATCGGGCCGCGGTAACTCTTTGTGATTTGAAGCCATTATCTTGAAACACTCCAGAGACGTGGGACCAAAAACGGTAAAGCACAACGCATCTTAAATAGCATCTGCAAAACAGATTTCTATATACAGTCATTTCTATACTGCTACACCCCGACATACAACCTACAACCATCATCTCTACAACCAGCAGGCGAACTCGTCTTAGCGCCTAGGTCCTGCGTATACAACACACTCCTCCAACCCAAATTCACAACTAGAACGGAGCAACCACGGAAATCTAAACAAAAAGCTGTAACGCGCTCTGCATTTGGTATGTAACAACCGTCAGCCATACATCCAGCCATTCGGCAAAACCAAACAAAGACAAGGCAAACAAACATCCCCTCCCACACCGAACCGGCTGACATTGGGTCTGTCTGTCTGTTGTGGGATCACGGTTTTCCGAATAACCTACTGCGCATGAGGTCGATCTTGGATGTGTTTAGATTCGAATTGCCATGCTATTGAGTATTCCAGTGGGCTCTGTCTTGTTTGTGCGAACTCAGGGGCAAATTCATCTTCAAAAGTGACAGAAGCCATAATTGGGGACGCCTAATCTTGGTCACAGCAATACAAACCCAGGAGGATTTAAATGAGACGACCTTCTAGTCCGACCATCAAAGAATACAGCGACCACAACGGCATTTAGCCTTTCTTTTTCCTTATTTTTCAAGAAGCAGATTTTTTTAATGCAAAAACTGCTTTGTTTTTGTTTATTTCCGGGCAAATAACAAACTGCCTGAAAATCCCCAAAAATTATTTACAGATTTAAATACAATAACCACCACTAGAATATTTCGTTTTGCTAATAAATTACCCGCTTCCAAAAGTATTGAGATACTTATCAAATAACTTTCAGAAGTAATTTAATTACTTTATTTCAGTCACAGTAATGTTATTGCCAACACCTCTGCCGGAAACATATAGGGCAACAAAGTGAGTCTCCTCGCCGTGAAGATAGCAATCGGGATAGCAGCAGGCGGAGAAATGAGATGCGCAGAGAGGTTCATTTCCACCCTTGTTGAAAAATAATTTGCTGGTCGGCCTTTAAGGCGTTTAAAACCTGAGAACGAAAAATTGCGTTTCATCGCCGCGTCGGGCGGCGTAACCTGAACATTAACCTTCGTCTCTGACGTGGTGGAGGGACATTCGGCCAACTCGTGGCATGAGCGGAGGCTGCTATGGTTACGCGAACTGGCGGCGCGACGCGACGCAATATTTGCTTGCATCTTAATTCACGCTTAAACTTGTAGCAACCGCCACCGGCGTCGCTGCTGAGTGATGGAAAGATGTCACGCCACTCGGATAAACCATATATAGCCAGTTACAAGTAACGAGTTCAGGAGAAACTCCATCCACCTATTTCCAGTTGAGTAGAACGAATGCTCTAGAGGAGTTAACCTCATCAAAATCGATCGCTGCGTTAATCGAAAATGAGCTAAGGAATTTCCGGTAAAGTCTTCACCTGTCGCTGGCTCCAGTAATGTTGGATCAAACCGAGCTAGATATTTTAACGCCGCGGAAAACGCGAAGACAGACGAAAGAACATCGTGGCTGCTTGCCTACAACGCGAGTGGGGTGTTTATATTGAATTCGTGGGTGTGATACTTTCTTTATACATTAGCTACACGGGTGTTGGGCGTAGAAAATATGTGCCCATGTTGTCACATGAACTCTTATGCCTTGGTTACATATAACCTGCTACGACCTCAGTTGTGCATCAGCTATGAAGTGCTAGGATTGCCGCCCTGCCTATGCGTACGCGGCAACGTCACTTGTCAAGATGTGTCTTTTAATAAAAATCAAATTTTCTGAGCTCATGCAAAAGCTATGTACACAGAGTAATATACCTCTGAACCATAAAAGTAATTTATTTTAAGTGCCCTTGGGATGACCCAAGTTTTGCATGTGGAGGTCTTGTACGCTGATATTTTCTGCAGACTTCTCTATGCATGCTGCCACAAAGGTCTAGACAAATATACTTAGATCCTTTCTGGAACTAATAATCACAAGCGTTTTTCCAAGCGATATTGTACTAGAATCTACTTAATATTTCGAATTTTATCTTGTTTATTTTAAACCTCTCGTCGAAGGACTATATTCTAAACTAAAAATTACAACGTGTATGGCTGGTTGATGAATATATGTATACTCTTGTACAGTAAGCGGACACTTTGCCACATTTTTGTTGGCTTCTGTATATGCTACATTTACTATTGTAATTTAGATTAGAATGTTGTAGGCATAAACAATTTAAACTGTGCCGAACGCGAGACTTCTAAGAATACAAGTGACACCCTAGATTGCGTGCTGAACAGAAGCTTCCATGTCGCTTTTTAGTATATTCAACTGCCAAATTACACAAGCACCAAAGAGCGTGCTTCCAGTGCCATTGCACACCTCGGGAGTACTGTCTTTTGGAAATAAAAATAATTGTTTAATATCAAATATTTAAAAAAATCACGGACATTCGTGAACGCCGTATTTTGGTATAAGTTATTATTTAAAATTTATTATAATAACTATTGTTTTATAATTTGCTGTATGCCGTTTCAGAGTAGGTGATACGCTCATCGTCTCACGCTTTATAAGGCGTTTTTTTTTAAATTGTGACAAATTACTTAAACAATAATTGTGCGTCGCGATTGGTAATAAGCGGCGCAATCAACTGGGTGTGTCTCGCTCCGATATTTTTTTGAGAGCTCCGCTCTTGCTCACATATATCTGACGCTTAACACCAATAACGTTGCCGTTATAGCTACCACCACGGTTGACTGCTAAGTGTTGGAACTCCCTATTAAAGCGAAAAAAAACAATGCGAGTTTACGTTAAATCTTTGTGTTCCACACCGAGCGTGCGCGAAGCCCAAAACTACAGCCTTTGATGGACACAAGGTGACGTCATGGGCATGCGTAGCGTGGCTCACGCACTGCGAACGCCAACGCACAGCGCTTGCGTTGTGTCCTATGTACAATAATACAATTTTGATTATAAGCCCGAAGCGGAGTATTTTACCAAATATCATCATATACTAGGCAGCCCCCCCTCCCCCCAATTAGAAGGGGAAAGAAACGAATAGTTATGGTATAGTTGATGACCCACGGTGTTCGAGTTTGGATTGTTGCAGCCCATCTGAAGGCACTAGAGCCCGTGCTGCACTCCATTCCAGTATTGCAGAAGTTGCGTTGTTCGAAGTAGAGGTGGGAGGCGGTGTACCAGGAAGTAGAAACTAGTTTATATGCATTATGATAGGTAGCAGCATATGACAAATGTAGCACGCAACACGGACAGCGGACAGGTTCTTATAAAATAAAAAGGCAGGATTCCGAAGCTGTCGTACCAATTGTTTCTTAGTCCTGCATTCCAAAGCTGGCCTTGGCGTCAGCAGCCCAATTTCGGCGTTAATGGCAGGTCGTTGTTCTCCTTATAATTGATGGCGTCTAGTGGTACATCCTCGTACATGCAGAAGACTCAGACACAACAGACCGCACATCCCTTAAGGATCGGTACTGACTGGCGTTTGCCTTGGTATAGAGACGCCTTCAATGCCGCAGACAATACAGACTAAGAGCATCGTCTCTTTCTATGCACGTGAACCGAGGCCTCAAGAAAACGCTTCTTGAGATCGACTTCAGAGATATCGAACATGCGAAAAGGGTGCGGATAGCTCGCTAACCGTCTCGACGTTCGCTTGGTCGCTATCCGGAGAGGAATGGAAGGTCCATCTCAGCAGCTCCTCCGCGGTCAGGAATATTGCGAACGGCCAGGGGTTGCAATCCCTGCATTAGGGAGATGATCTTGAAAAGAAGAGGGATTTGTCATAAAGTACTGTGAACACAAAACAAATTCCCAATTCTTTTGCAAACGCAGACATTAGCAGAAATGAGCCAAACACCACAGCGCCACTCCGCAAGCAAATGTCCGAAGTGAGCCCGAGACCCTCCAGACTGTACCACACAGCATTGTATATAAAAAAACGTCCTTTGTACACAAAGAAAGTTAACATTTTAGTAACATCCACCTTCTCTCTTTAAAATGCCCGTGCATATTCCTTGAGAAGTAATTACAAAAATAGTGACAGGCATGTACAAAAGCAAAATATTGGAATTTCCAAAAACTTCAAGGGTTTCTAAATGATGTGAGAGTCCACGAAACAAGAAACCTTAAGGATAACAAAATTGTTGATATTGCACAAAAAATAAAAATATTAAAAGCAATCTGCTTATTCTATCGGCCTTACCTTTTATTTGCCCTTGTACATGAAAGAGAAGTTGTACTGCTGTAGAGTCGGCTCTACCGAGCAAGCGGCCACTTTCGGGTGACATTTGACGAATCCGCGTAAGAGTGGAGTATTTAGTCTCACAAGTGAACTTCGATTCATAAAAATAGCCGGAAAACGTTTTTGTTCAGCACATACTAAACACGCGCGCTTGTTTTCGGAGGCACATTAGGCCTCTTCAATCCCAGTCAATTTGCGAATAGAGTTAAGATAGGCTGCGCCCGTGTTTAACATTAAACTGACCTAGCATGACACACATCACTCTGTCGCTATCGACGCACTGTGCCACAAACGTTTGGACGTAATTGAGCGCACGGTGCACTTTTTTGAGGGCCCGGAAACGCGTATTTTTTACATCATCTAAAATAACGTTAGTCGCCTCTCCTTTACGCAGCGCGTCCGTTATAGGGATTTCAACTTGAAAATAGTAAAGTATGTAGCGCTGGCATTATCTGACACGTCGAAAAAAAGGATCGAACGTCCGTTTTTTTTTTCGGGGGTTGCTGAAAGTTTGTGGTCAAATCTATTTCAAAGTACAATGGTCCGCTCGTTACTTACCCGAGAACAAGTTCCAGGTAGTACACATGGGAGCAACCAAAGTAAAAGTTTTCAGCATTCAGGATGAGCCTCGAGTTACACAATCTAGAGAACATGTTTCTTAAATTTCGATAAGTTCCTCTTATGTATGAAAGAAGATGGAAACATCATCCGGAGAGTGAAGTGCGAAATTTGGTATGTATTTTAGGACTATATCCATCAACTTTCGGATGCTGTAGGCCGCATTCTTGAGCCCAAAGCTTAGGATAAAAGGACATAATATTCCCAACCGAGGAATTATACAGCATATCGATTTTTTTTCCAATAAAGAAACTTACCACTATCCGTGTAGGAGATCAAGAGCCAAATTATTCCCCGCAGCGCTCAAGCGTTCTATCTTTTCTTCCATGTTCAAAATATGATATACCTGGTTTTCGGAAATCGCGCTTAGTTTGCTGTAATTCACGGACGGACGTGGACACTTGCCGGGTACTTTCAGAAGGATCAAATATAACGTGTGTTCGCGTTCTACGTGCTTGAACACCCCAAGTTTTACCATACCGTTGATTTAAGTCTCAATCATTTATTTATGCCGATGTGAAACTCTGCAGAGTATTGATTTCATCGGTTCGGATGACATGAGTTCTATCTCATAAATCATGATATCTGTCCTTCCCGTTTGTCACCAAATTTCTTGCGTATCTCACTTACCAGATTTATATAATTCGCGTGCGCAGGCTGTCAGTATTCACGGTGATGTTTTGGGAGCGCGATTTCTCCAAGCTTTCATTCTACATAATCCAACTTGCCAACTTTTATTCGAAAACGCACCATCATATTCGTCGTTCACAACGTATACTCCTTGACGCTGACGTCAATGTTAGGAACTATAATAGAACGTCCTTGAACGCGCCTGCACTTCACTAGAACTATACTTCGCCTCACCTTAGTATGGAGTATTGCTAGCCGCGCGTGCTAAAAGCGCGAGCTAGTCGCTTTGAATGAAACCGCGGCGGCTGCACGAGCGCTCCAGCAGCAAGTGCTCTATACTCCGTTTCATACTTAGCGTGCAACGCTGTCAAAGCTGCTGGCGCGAGCGCGTGGTTTCATCTATGGTTTTGTTTGCGCGAGAGCGCGTGCAAATGACCAACGAGATCAAGCCCGACGCTCGCGCCAGTAGCTTTGACAGCGTTGAACGCTAAGTATGAAACGGACTATAGTCAAGGCAGTCAAGGCTGGCTGATCGCGCTAGCACAGCCTTCGCGGTTAGTCCATGCTAGGGTGAGACGAAGTATAGCACGAATATTTCGTTTTGTCTCTTATAGCCACTCGTGATTCTATGGAATGAGAACTGTTTCAATTTTAGCACATCAAGAACTATTGTTTTGAAAATGTCCGCTCTGTGCTGTTTCTTGTCATACCTCATTTGTAACATCTCTAAGCAGGTTCCTTGAAAGAGGGGACAAGGAGGGGAGCGACTCATCCACCCACTCCACCTCCCCTCCCCGCCCTCTAGTGGCGTCGAAAGTGTAGCAAAGGGCATTACGAGGCAATAGGGCCTTCGGTCAGACGACAGTCTCCTTATCCCTTTGTCGCGGAGCGTTAACCTCATTCAACATACCAGAAAATATAACAAAACTCCACAAGGTTTGGTTTCTGTTTGAAATTGTTTTAAGAGACGTCTAGCAACAACACCCCTGGTCTGTTTGTGCTGCCATCTGCACGTAAACGGCAGAAATAATTATCAACGAAGAAGAAGTTTGGTGCGCACTCCGTGGGTTCCTGGTCACAGTCAAGCGTTCGGCTCACCTATCTGAAAACACGGTGAGCAACTAATAAAAATGTATTGCAGTATTAGTTACCGTTGTAATAGTTATCAGAGCCTCTACACACCGGAATTTGTTTACTGATTGCCAATTTCAAGGCCATGAGACGCAATGTACGGTATGTTGCCCATAGGCAACAGCAGGCACAACGCGGTATGGTTTATTCCAGTGCGTTTTGTTGGGAAAGGATGCTTCTTGCGGTGGCAGTCAGTTTATCGAACGACGTTTCATGGACAGATCATTTCATCGACACGCGATGCTTCATCGACAGATTGCTTCATCGACAAATCGTTTCATCAACAACTCAAATTAGCTTTTTTTTTCTTTTTTAGTAATACGTTGCATGAAGCTGTCGCCGCAATGCGGCGCGTGCGGGTTGGTCAGGTGGGTTAACATTTTCGTAAGGAGCCGCCGCAGACTGCCACCGCAAAACAGCGTGAACGCAGGGGGGGGAGGGTTTAACAAGCTTATTAGTGATACATGTGTGACGAAATGTGCCTACAGCGTGCAATTCGCACGAGTGTCGATGAAAGGTTCGTGTCTACGAAAAGTGTGGCCATGAAAAGTTGTCCGTAGAACGTTAATCCACGAAACGATAGGGACCCTGGGTTTTGATGGTGTTGTTTTATGCTATATATAAATTTTCTCTTTTTTCAGGCTTACTCGGAAGTCACTACACCAGGATGAATACCAGTTCTTTCTATGGAAAGACGACAACGATGTTGCCACCAGAGCTTAGTGACGATCCTGATTTGGATTCTTCCAGTGACGAGAAAGAAAATCATCCTTTCCATAACAATGAAGGCAATGGTTATATAAGGAAGTATCCATTGCCAGCCGCAAATGGATAGATAGTTGCTCAAACTTGCTGATGGCTAGATTGCCTTTGTAATGTGCTATCCACTTGGGGCTTATCTAAGATTCTCACTGACCTGTTTGGCGGGGGGGGGTCTTGTGTATATTTTGTGAACAAAAATGTATGGTACACTATGAACAGCTTCAGTGTTGTATATTTTATCTCCATAGATACGAGTTTCACCACTGAAAGTGATGAAGAAGATGACAGATTCCAACGCTCTACAGCCTCCAGTGCCACTACAACCCAGGTACCCAAGAGATCTCCGTCTGGAAAGTTGTTAATGACAAAAATGGGAAGTCAGAACCAGCTTGGAAGGACGTTCCTCCGCATCCAAGTGATGTTGAATCTCCCATATCATATTTTCGGTGGTTCATTGGTGCTGAGATGCTCACAAATATTTCTGATCAGACAAGTCTTTACAGCTCACAGAAAAACCCAAACAGGGTGATCTCTTTGACCCAAAATGAACTCGAACAATATCTTGGGATAGTGATGACAATGTCAATCAACAAACAACCACAAACGCGACTGTATTGGTCAGAACAATTTAGGGTGCCGCAGA
This sequence comes from Ixodes ricinus, assembly GCA_037355805.1. Lineage (NCBI taxonomy): Eukaryota > Metazoa > Arthropoda > Arachnida > Ixodida > Ixodidae > Ixodes > Ixodes ricinus. Next base: position 11,609 of record JAZHYW010007769.1, on the reverse strand, counting down.
TGGCGGACGTCATGAGGTGTGACAGGTGGGAGTTTATCAAGCGATCGCTTCACTTCAATAAAAACCAGCACGCTCCGGATGCTTCTGATGCAGACCGAGACAAGATATACAAGATTCGACCTGTTGTGGATCACGTTGTGAAGAAGTTTCAAGGGATTCTTAAAAAGTTAGAAACCTTGTGTGGATGAGCAGCTAGTTCCCTTCAAAGTAAGGAGCTCAATGAAGCAGCACCTTCGAAAGAAACCCAACAAATGGGGTTCCAAGATTTTCATGTTATGTAATACCACTGGCATGGTCTATAACTTCGAAATCTACACAGGGAAAATCTCGCCTCAACCAGGAATGCCGAATATCGGAGCAAGCCCTCGCCACCCTGGATCTTCAGTGGGCATGGAAGCACGCCAAGGATGCACATCATCAACTACTTTCTTCTTACCCTGCAGTTTTCGAGCGGAACGGGCTTTGGTCTCGATCCCGGCTTCTTGGATGCCAACTTGACTGGAGCAAGGAACTCGATTAACCTGGATGCAGTCCCGTTCGTCAACGGTTCTACTACTTTCAAGGGCGAAAACGACAAACCACCCGACGAAATCACCGCGACCGTCATCAATCAGCTTCCCATCTGCCATTCCGGGACAGCAACACTGTCACCGGCATTATCGCTATCGCCAAGACCGCCCTCGCCACCCTGGATCTTCAGTGGGCATGGAAACACGCCAAGGATGCACATTGTCAACTACTTTCTTCTTACCCTGCAGGTTGGTAAAAATGACGATTGTTATTATAAATCAAATGACGCTTGTACTGTAGTGCTTCCATGCCCAGAAGCTTTGGTGAAGTTGTTCAAAGTATTGTTATTACTGCTTTGTGGTGATGTCGAGACCAACCCCGGACCAACTGATGCTGAACTAGCTAAGCAGCTTGATGAAATGATGCGGTAATGCAAGATATGAATGCGCGTGCTCAGAGGGTTGAGCAAGGGCAAAATATTATATTGAGCTCGATTAACGATCAAAAAACAAACCAGGAACAGCTGCAAGCCACGGTTACAAATATCGGTAAAAGGGTTTCCGCGATTGAGGTGAAGGCTGCATCAATCGACGAACTACACCGCGAGTTGGCCGGTAACCATCAAGCCGTTCAGCGTGTTGAAAACGGGAATAATCTTTTGCGCACCAGATTAGACGAAATGGAAGACCAGACACCCAGAGACAATCTTGTGTTTCATGGGGTGGACGATTGCGCTGGTGAAACGTGGGCCCAGGCAGAAGATAAGGTTATTCGTCTACTTTCAGATTCAGCTTCGTTTAGTATTCACGGCATCAAATTTTGCGTGCTCACCGTTTGGGGACTTTTGTAACCGAAAAAAATTGACAGATTTTAGTAAAATTTCAATCATTTAAAACCAAAGAAAGTATTCTGCAGATTAAGTCTAAATTAAAAACTAGCCCGTGTCGGTTTCGGAAGACTTTAGCTTTTCGACGCGTTTAGCCCGACGAAAACTTCTGGAGTATGGAAAATGTCAGGGAAATACATTCAGGCTAACTTACAAGAAACTATTTGTAAATAACAAGTACTTTATTTACAACGACATATACGACAGCATTCAAGAAATAGACTCATCTGGTTGCCATGCTTCTGCTACGTCATCCCGATCTGCTGTTCAAACTGTATTGTCTCCGCCCGCGTCATCCTAACAACCAGCAAGGAGTAGCGAAGGGTGTTTGCCTTTTTCAAATATATCAATCTTATTTACTAACATTCGTAGTCTAATCCGTAAACGTGAAGAATTATGCTCAGTTGCTAATTCATGCAATGCAGACGTCATCGCTCTAACTGAAACGTGGCTTTCTAGCAAAGTAACTGATAGTGAATTATTTAATTGTCAAAAAAGATTCAAAACATTTCGCTGCGACAGACTTTACAGAAGCGGCGGGGGAGTTTTTATTGGCCGTTGCCGATTCGATAATTTCTCGCCCTGTCATCGTGGCCTGCGAACTTGAGATTGTTTGCGTTTGTCTAAATATTAAGCACAAACAAACCATTATCGGTGTGTGCTATCGACCTCCAGCTAGAAGCTCTTTATTTGTGAATTTGTTGCATAATTGTATTAACCAAATTGTCGTTCAGTATCCAGGAGTGCCAATTTTATTAATGGGTGATTTTAATTATCTCAACATTATCTGGCCCGATAAAAGCCCCGTATCTAACCCTTTCTCATCTGAAACAAACGAGTTTCTTGACCTGTGTTCTGACTTCAACTTTTCTCAACTGACCACAGAGCCTACTAGAGTTACACCGCAATCCTCAAATATTCTTGATCTCGTCCTAACAACACATTCAAACGTCATATCAGCAATAACCTATCTGCCGTCTCTAAGCGACCATTTAGTTCTACACTTTTCATTGCGAATTCCATTAGTAACTCTAAGGTAACCATAAAACATATTCGTGATTATAGCCGAGCTGACTTTACGTCAATTAACTCAGAACTGTCCAAGTTTCTTGACGACTACTTACCTAATTTTTCAGATCGCTCCTTGGAGTCAAATTGGGTGTTGTTAAAATATTTTGTAGCATTTTAACAGAAAAATACCTACCCTCTACAAAAATTCGTTGCAACACTAACTCATCTTGGTTTAACGCTAATCTGAGACGACTGCGAAATAGGAAAAAAAAGACTGTTTCGCACTGCCGAGCGATCGTCCACAGACGCTCGATGGGCAGCATACCACAAAGCTGAACACGATTACACGTCAACTCTTAAGAAAACAAAATCACATTTTTCTAATCACACACTGCCTACCATGTTAGCAACTAATCCTAAACAATTTTGGAGTGTCATTAATCCCAACTTTCAGTCTGATATTAGTCTTCAGTCTTCTGAAGGTACAAGTATATCTTTTGCTGATTGTGCAATGGTGCTAAACGATGTTTTTAGAATGTCATTTTCAGCCTGTGATTTCAACCGAATACCTACATTATCATCCACTTCTTTTTACCGATGAACCATTTAACAGTAGACGATATTGGTGTGACTGAAATTATTAACAATATGAAACTTTCATCATGTGCCGGAATTGATGGAATCAACAGACAAGTTTTTAAAAAATTGTAATGTGTATTGTTCTATAATTATTTCAAGCATTTATACGCAGTCCCTTAACCTTGGCGTACTCCCGAGCGATTGGTTAGTTGGGAATGTGGTTCCTCTACACAAATCTGGTGTAAAACATAATCCGCTCAATTATCGGCAAATTTCTTTAACCAGTGTACCTTGCAAAAGTTTTGAACACGTCATCTACTCGAAGTTGGTTAACTTTCTTGAATCTAATGACTTCTTTACTACTTCACAACATGGCTTTAGAAAAAATTTCTCATGTGAGACGTAACTAATATCCTTCACATATGATCTCCATCACTCTCTTGATGACCATTATGAAACTGATTGTGTCTTTTTGAATGTTTCAAAAGCATTTGGTAAAGTTTCCCATAAGCAACTACTTCATACATTGCAATCATTTAATATCGACTCACGCATACTTAACTGGATCCACGCCTTTTTAACTAACCGCCTACAATTCGTCACTGCTAATAATACCAATTCTCGCACTGTTTCTGTCAATTCAGGTGTTCCACAGGGCTCCGTGCTTGGCCCGCTACTGTTTCTTATTTACATTAATGACCTGGTACTGAACATCTCTTCTTCCATCTGCTTGTTTGCTGACGATTGCGTAATATATAGAAAAATAACTGACATATCTGACACATTACTTCTACAATCAGACCTTAAACAGATATCATTATGGTGTAACCAGTGGCTAATGGAACTAAACACTGACAAATGTAAATATATGAGAATATCACGTGGTTAATTTCTGCCTCACACTTATCTCCTTAAAAGTAAGCCTCTCGCATCAGTGTCAAGTTACAAATACTTCGGTGTTGATATAACGCCTAACCTTTCTTGGAAACTTCATGTCGAATACGTGATTACCAATGCTAATCGTATGTTAGGATACCTTAAACAAAATTTCTTTCTCGCTCCGTCCTCCCTGAAACTAACCATGTACGAAACTCTAACCCGGCCAAAATTAGAATATGCTGCCACTGTGTGGGACCCCTCACACTCTTCACTAATTTCCCTTGTTGAATCTGTCGAAAACCGTTCAGCCTGTTTTATCATGTCAAACTATCACCGCACTGCCAGCGTTTCTACCATGAAAACCTCTTTAGGCCTGCCTTTACTAACGCACCGCCATAAAATCTTTCGTTTGTGTCTTTTTCATAAAATATTTCATCAAAATGGTGACCTTCGTCGTAAACTACATATCACACCATTCTACATCTCTGCTCGCATTGATCATAGTCATAAAGTTGTTATGCCAAATTTTAAAACTTCGTTGTTTCTATTTTCTTTTATTCCCCAAACATCATTGGATTGGAACCACCTTCCCGCCTCAATAGCTAACATTACTGATATTGTTCTTTTTAAAAGGGTTCTAACTAACTTGTGCACATTGTAATTATTATTTTGATGTCCACTCCCCTCTTCAATGTATTATTACCTTGAGGGTATTTAAAATAAAATAAATAAATAAGTGGGAATATCGTCCTTCGGATGGCAGATGTGGTGCCTTGGCACAAGAAATATATTTTGTTGTTTGATAACTGGTTTGCAAGTTCAGACCTTGAAGTTACTTTGATGAAGGTTGGAATTCACTCTGTCGGCACAGTTCGCGAAGCACGACTGAAAGGCTGTAAGCTTCCTACTGACAAGGACTTGACAAAAAGCGGCCGAAGGGCATTCGAAGAAAGGGAAGTGATCGTAGATGGAATCAACATCCGAGGTGTAAAGTGGTTCGACAACCGCTCTGTCTCCCAGGTTTCCACCTTCGCGTCAGCCAGCCCCGAACACAGTGTCGGGAGCTTTGACACGAAAACCCGATCCATGGTGGTACTTTCATGCCCCTCCATAATGAAAATATATAACCAGTCTATGGGAGGAGTGGTCCCTTCTCGACATGCTTGTGGCCCTCCACCGCACAACACTAAGGTCCAAGAAGTGGTACCTGAAGCTGTTCTTCCACCTGATAGATGTAGTTGTCGTAAACTACTGGTTGTTATACCGACGAGACGCCGAAGCAGCAAACGACAGTAAGAAAGGGCAACTTACACTTCCGAAGTTTAAGGCTGAGATAGCCTCCGAGAGGAAAAAAATATCCCAACACCGGCAAGAAGGAAGGCGCTGTCGGACGCGGAGAACCAACTTGAAGCCAAAAAGCGCCGTGGGCCGATGGCCGTCATCCCAGTCAAAGAAGTTCATCTGGACACCGTTGGCTACTTCGCAATGTACGGCGACAACAAAGGACGCTGTAAATTCCCTAACTGCACTGGCATAACCCGTGTAATGTGCAGAAATTGCAAAGTACATCCGTGTTTTACGCCTGGCAAAGACTGCATGTTCCAGTTTTACAATGCGTGAAACACGGGGTTGTGCCTGTTGTTGCCTGGAGGCAACAATGCTGAAACATCTTAAATTATACTGCAATTCTGAGAACGTTTTGCTAGTGATGATATTTCGGGCCCTTGAACTCCAATTTTCGTGTAAATAATGTGATGTTCTCGTGTTTTTGGTTGCTCGTCCCCAAAGGGTTATATTGCTAGATATTTTAGAAAGGTGACACCTTCGGGGAAACCAATAACCCCCTTCTTCACTGCACTTCCTCTCCCATCCCCTCTTTCTTGCGAACAATATATAAGGCACCCCCTCATCCCTATTTTCTGTGTGAAGGGTGGTCTTACCGATTCGATTTCCCTTGTCCTGAGTTATTTTTTTTTTTCGGCATACCCCGTCTCTTCCTCACCTCGGTAGCGTTGTTGACAGCGGCGTATGAGCTCTAAAGACGCGTACACCGCGCACGGCTCCGCAATATTGCCGCGAGCGCAGCTGATCAAGTATGTAGCGCGCCCGTGGCCTAATGGTTATCGAGCTTGCCTTCTACGCAGAAGGCCAGGGTTCGATTCCTGGCCGCGGCTGCACATTTTTATTGAGGCTGTAATGTAATTTTCTGGTAAATTCGAGAACCGTCTTGCTGATCCGAGGTTAGAATGTTCTACGCGCCGAACATTCTACGCCGGATGATCCAGATGCCCACGGGTGTACAAAGGGGCTCCGCGTGGCAAGCTGTAGTCAGTTTCGCCCCAGTGTTCGACTCTACTCTTTCGCCAACTTCGACGCCCGCGACGCTCTACTGTTACCTTTTGTTTCCTTCTTTATTTTTGGGGCACAAGTTCGCCCGATTAAACGTTTAGTTTACTCAGTTTTTCACCGCCTCATCACTTGTCATTCGTGACATTTTGGTGGAGGTACGGAGTATGAAACCCGTGCAGCGTACCCCTACAAGAACACGTTCTGCAAGCCCCATTCCCCGACGACCTTCCGTTGAAGACTCGGAGCATCGTGCCAGCCGCCGACTTCAGGGACAAGCTCCTGAACTCGGACCACTTCCGGCGAGAGCAAGGCAAACAATAACGACGATGGCTTCATCGGCGACGCCGACCACAGCAGCCCCTTTGTTGTTTACCTGCCCGTCATTCCACGAAGCCCGACTCCCTTCCACGGCGAGGTCTCCGAGGACGTGGAAGACTGGATCCAGGACTACCAACGTGTCGCCCGACATAACGAATGAACTACGGAACAGTGCCTCCAGAACCTCTACCTTTCGCTGGAGGGCACAGCGAGGGACTGGTATGAGAACCACGAGGCTTCCCTTACATCGTGGGATACCTGCATTGCTGAACTTAAGCGAACATTCGCAAGCCAGCATCGACGACAGCGGGCTGAAGACCTTCTGCACACAAGGACCCAAGGCCACAACGAAAGCGTTACCAGCTTCGTTGAGGACGTGCTGCGCCTCAGTGCCCGCGCCGACCCTATGGCCAGCGAGGAAAAGAAGCTGCGCGTCCTGATGAGGGGCGTGAAGAGCGAAATCTTCAGCGGCCTTGTTCGTCATCCCCCGACGACAGTAGCTGAATTTGTCGCTGAAGCCACGGATATGGAGCAGGCTTTGCAAGCACGATCGAGCCACTACAATCGTCTCGCCGGCTCCCATGCAGCTTCGGCGATTGCATCGTCGCCACTTGACCTGGGCAGCCTTGGTATCGACAACCTTCGCAAGATAATCCGCGACGTCGTTCGGGAAGAAATCAGGAAGGTTCTGTTCACTGCCGATCGCCCTGCCTCGCTTTCTATGACGGAAGTAGTGCGAGAGGAGGTGCAGCGAGCCTTCCAGCAGGAGGCTTCCGTCGACCTGCCACGACCGGAACAGCCGACGGTGAGCTACGCTGCCATGGCCCGACGACCGCCACCTGCTGCCCGTCAACCTCCTGCCCCGCAACGACGAGACGCACCAGCAAAGCCGTACCCCCGCCGTCTCGACGATCGACCTCAGTACGTCCGGCGAGAACAACCGGCGCCCAGGAAGACCGACGTGTGGCGGACGGCCGATCGACTCCCCTGTGCTAGCACTGTGGTGAAGCGGACCACATCTACCGACGATGCCCCTACCGCCAGCTGGGCCTACGAGGGTTTGCGCCCAAAGACCGTCGACCACGTCTTGGAGTGCGACCTCGGGACATCGAGGACTGCCTCCGCCGCTCTTCATCTCCTGAGTCGTCTCCCCGCCGAGTATTCCGTTCACCATCTTCCCGACGCTCGCCCTCGCCCTTCCGCTGGTCTCGTCGAGACAGCCTGTCACCATACCTCGACATTCTCACTCATGAGTGCGATCACTCACGATCACTCACGCTCACCGTCAGATGTGAGGTGATCGTGAGTGAGGCCGCGAGTCTCGAAAAATTGTGAGTGTGAGTGTGAGTGTGATCGTGAGTTATGTGAACTCATGAGTTTGAGTGTGAGTGTGAGTCCTGAGAACTCATGAGCGTGAGTCTGATCGTGAGTGTGATCGTGCGTTCTGAGAACTCATGAGTGTGAGTGTGAGTGTGAGTCCTGTGAACACATGAGCGTGAGTTTGATCGTGAGTGTGATCGTGAGTTCTGAAAACCCTTGAGTGTGATTTTCAGTCCTGAGAACTCATGAGCTTGAGTGTGAGTTCTGAAAACTGATGAGCGTGAGTGTGAGCGTGAGTTCTGAGGACTCATGAGTGTGAGTGTGAGCTTGAGCTCTAAGTGAAGTACTCATGAGCGTGAGTTTTGAGATCTCTTGAGTGTGATTGTGAGTTTCAAGGCTCATGAGCATGAGCCTGAATCAAGACGTGAGTCTTAGGGTAGATATGAGTCCGGTGATTGCATTAGTCTGCCTGATGACGTGAGTCTGAGGACCATGGCCATGATGGGTCGCGGTGAGCGCCGGTATTATCTTAGCTGGGTTGGTCACGTGAGCTCCCGGGCCATCTTAGTTGGCGAGGAGACTCTCGCTTCGCAACTACTGCGTGGGGTTCAGGGTTGGTTTGGGTGTCGCTCGCCTGCTCCTCCGCCATGTAAACGCGCTGGGTCCTGTGGAGGACGGAGGAGAAGGGGGGGGGTGCTTGTTCTTACAGGCTCCTCCTTGCCAGCGCCCTCCGCAATGTCTCAACCAGCTGTGGAGGGCAGAGGGAGTATGGGGGAGGGGGTTCGCTTTCGTCTCTCCTCGGCGTTCGCTCTTCGCTTCACGGCAGACGGCGAGACGCCAACGGACTGATGGCGCCTCGAGGCGGCGCGGTAACGTCGGAGTTGGGGAAGCGCTCCAAACGGTTAGCGATCCTCTCTCTCTGGCATAGAACGGCTCGTGTGGATTTCGGCTCCTGTTGCCAAGTTGGTGCCGGTGGGCATAGAATTTTATGATTGCGTCAACTATAACGTTCGCACGGCTGCGATAAAATTAAGTGACTCGCATGATCCTCATCAGCACCCAGTCGCACAAACAATTTGATATTTCCGCGCACCTCACCGTACCTTTCGCAAATGAGTCATCACTCAGGAAGTGCAACAAAGGCGGTGTCATGATCGATCGAAGCTTCGAGTGAGATCTTTCACATTGTGCGATATCGTGTTTTTATGTGTCGTTCCGGGCAAGATGGCGCAAGTGCATGATAGCCAGCCGGCAATGGCCAGGCGGAGCCACGAGAGTGCTGCATTCAGCGCTACAAGCTGAGGTGTCTCTGTTAATGGGGCGGCCAGTCTGCCCGTCGGGCCGGTACGAGCGGCGGCAACCCCGATTTCAGCAGCCCCCGTGTGTACGTGCGCGCCATGTCCCTGGTTCTTTTATGCGGTTTTTTAAGACCAACGGGAGCCTTGATAGGTCAAAGTGTTTAGAGCATGTTCTAGAGTTGTCATTTGAACACCAGTTTGAGTTGTCTTCACCACTTGTGGGGTCGCTCTATAATAATCGCCGCCCGATCGGTCTGTGCTTCGCTCGTCTCCCAGGAAGTGACACAACACAACGAGAAGGCAGCGAATGGGTTTATTGTACTTCCCGGTTGCCCGTCTTCGAGAGCCGGCAGTCCGGACCCGCCGACCCTAGTTGTTGCCCGTCGTTCATAGCTCGCAGTCGGAGTCCATGTACAGGCCTGCGGATCGTCCTTCCCACGCCAGCGCTGCGTAGGCTAGCTGTTCCGGGCTATCACAGCCAAAGTCTCGCTGCGGAACCACTCCGGTATCGTCATGGCTTAGGCCGGTATGGCCAGGGCTCGCCGTTTCCGCCGGTCCTGATCCGAACCTCGCTGGTGAAATGCTCCGGGGATCGCCATGGGCCAGACCAGCCAGAACGGCTCTATCGTTCCTGCCCGGCCCCACCCTCGTGCAGCGCGCTCTTCCTCTTTCCTCGCCGGCCGGCCCCCGCTCGCGCCTCGCTTGACCGTCCTCTTCTTCTCCCGGCGCCCCCACGACACTAGAAGAAAATGTGGGTAATTAGAACCAAACTCTGCATGCTAGAGAACAGTACACAAGCCTGGTGTAAAAAGGCGACAGGCAACAAAGTGCACGTGTGAGAAGGATATTTACGCTTCGCATAAGCTTTTTCTAAAAAAAAAACTTTTGCATCCTGTTTTTTGCACGCCGTCACATTTGTTACCAGACTCAGGATTAAATTTGGTAGCCGAAACAAGCAAAAATTTGTTCTACGAAAATCCACTATTTGAAAACTCGCAGGTTTGGAAGGTTTTGGTTGCGACCGCGCGTGCCGAACGGCGCGCGCGGTCGCAACCAAATGCACGTCTACAACTACGAGTGCCGGAACGGGGCGACGGGCATCTCGCTTGAAGACCTGATCGCCTGATTCTCGATGTCACAGCGAAGCAACAATCGGCCCGATTTTTCCTACCGTATTTCTCTATGTGGCTGTCTCAGAGACTCGTAAAACAACTTGTATAATTGGAATGAAGAGCGTGCTGGTAGGGGTAAAATATAAATAAGGGAAGGACATAAAAGACGAGGACGGACGGACAAGACGGACGTCTTGTCCGTCCTCGTCTTTTATGTCCTTCCCTTATTTATATTTTACTTGTATAAATATTTTATTTTGCCAGTAGTCTGCAAAACGAGTTTGTCAGACCACTTTCCAAGCCTGCACATCTGTTTTCGTTCACTTCAACGATTAATGTAAAATTCACTTACTTGATGCGTCGCACTGCAGTAATTCACTTTGTCGCCGTGTCGCTTCCCAAGATCTTGAAGGGAAGTGGTAAAGTTTGACGCTTGAGTCACCTTCGCCACTGTGGCAGTCCTTCACGCAGCAGTACCGACGTTCATTTTTGGGGAAACTCTAGGAGTAGGCGAAATGTCGCAGGAACCCGGTGAGGTCCTCGAGACGTGAAGTTGAGGCTTACTTTTACGAAAAACGGTTCCAAAAAGGCTCACGCCGATCCGAAATGCGTTCACACGTGGTTTCTAAATGCGCCCGCCTGCAGTCCCCGCGCGACCCGGGCCGCCCTGGCCTACCCACGTGTCTCACTCCAATGAATTTACTGGCTCATCGGGACTCGTAGAATTCGCCGTGTGCCGTGTGCCTGCTTACACTGAGAAGTAGACGACGGCGGCGCGCGGCGCCGCAACGTCGCGGCGCCTGCCCCACGGCCGGGTTGCCGGCGCGTCGGCTGGACGCGACTGCGAGGCGCCAATTGCCCGGGCTTCTCGGGCTTCGTGCATGACGCTGTGCTCCCCTTGCCCGTTGTTTACTCATGTTGCGTTTTTACGTTATTATGGTTGAATGCATAGGCACTCAGAGTGGGGAAAGAATTTCTTGTAAAACAAATATATATATATATATATATATATATTTGGTAACCAACTTTTACATCGACAGATGTTGCGACGTTTCGTCGACAGCTCGCTGAGCCAGCTCCTGGCGCCTCCAGCTGCACCTCCTCGCGACCCTCTGCGCCTGCGCGGCGCGCGCCTTGTGTTGGATGGATGAATGAATGAAAGATGGCCGACTGGGCCAAGTCTTGGGACAACGTTACTAAAACACTCAGTTGGGAAACTCGCCGTCGGAACCTGGGCCGCTGGCGTCCACCGAGACCGAGCTAAATACGACAACAGCGCCACTCTTTATCATTTGTCTGTGGTGTGGTCACCTTGAGCTTTTAGAAAGCATGTTTCTGCGTAAAAAC
>JAZHYW010007768.1:0-23706 GCA_037355805.1 Ixodes ricinus | reverse complement strand
GTGAAATTTATCAGACATAATTTTTTTATTCCACTGGGAAGAGCGGAGAGAGAAACAAATGTCCTCCCCTCTCACCCCGCATGTCGTCTGCTCCGCCGAGTGGGCTGTACCTAACATCCGGCTGGCGTGCAAACTCGGTTTAAAAATGCGTCATTTCTGGAAACTTTAAGCGCAGTTGCGCGGATTTTTGTATGCAAGTTATCGTGTAATACTGATCGATAAAAATACTAACCGGGTCCAATTTCGCTGTTACCTGCGTGCAAATAATAAAAAAAGGAAAACTGTATCAGATTGGCCGGTCACTCCGGCAAAAAGATAAATCCGGTTGCTGTATTTTTTTTTTTTTACTATACAACGTTCGTGCTGGTGTAGGCCTTTAGCGACCATGAGTGGAAGTCCAAAATTATAAATAAAAACTGCTCTCCTGCCGCAATACACGCAGTAGTTGAGGGTAGTACTGCGGCCTGACTAAGTAACGGAACAAAGATACGCTAGTTGATCATTTACCGAAATAGAACAGAGCGCTAAAGGCTGGTTTTGGAGTATCCATAACTATTCTAAGAACGCGAACGTGCACTTCACAACGGCAGCCACGAGCGAGAGTTCGATGTTCGGTACAGCCCGCCGGTACAGCCCAAAGATGGAGAATGGCAACCTCCCAGTTTGTCGTCTGCTACTGCGCGGGTCAGCGCGAGCTACAGCGGCGTGGCCCTGCGTGCCTCTCGGTCTTACACCGTCGGTTTAGCATCGGCGCTCTGACAGGCAGGGGCGGATCGCGCGCTCTCCGTTTAGGGGTCAGAGGCAGGGGCGGATCCAGAACTCCGTTTTGGGGGGGGGGCGGGGGGGCGGAAAATTTGTAAGGATACTATATTCCCATTCTTTCTCGTGCACCGGGGGGTCCACCCATGTCAAATTGCCCTCCGAGAAGGGGTAGGGGGAGGGGTCGACTTGGTTTGGGGGGGGGGGGGGGGGGGGGCGGCTCGGAGGCCATGGCCGAACCCGCTGAATTTCCCGGATGTATGGAGAGGGCGCTGCGGTCGAACAAAATGGCGCCGCCCAGAGAGCGCTAAATGGGATGGTCTAAATGAAGCTAGTTATCAGGGAAATGTACTAAGTGCTTTCATCAATATCTTTGAATATCCAGTTGTATAACGCTTGAGCAAGCTTGATAACTTTTGTTTATTTTTTTGTTTTTCTTTAACTAGTTCTGTTATTTGGCTAACGTCAATAGATTTTCATAACAAGAAACCATTTTGGAGCAAATTTATTGCAGACCAAAGCTGCTGTCGTCCAACTGTACACTGTGCTACACTCAGTGTTGGGAGTACTACTTCAAGTAGGTTTAGGAAACTTGTACTTGAAGTACATTCTCTGAGTATGTACTTGTAGCAGTGGCGTCACAAGGGGGGGCGGGGGGGCGGACCGCCCCGGGTGCAGCGCTCCGGGGGGTGTCGCGGCGGGCCACGAGAGCGGGGGGGGGGGGGGGTCGCGGCGGGCCACGCGAGAGCGGGGGGTGGGGGGGGGGTGTCACGGCGGGCTGCCGCCCCGGGTGCCGCTGACCCTCGTGACGCCACTGACTTGTAGCTTACTTAAAGTATCCTTTCTGGTACTTTTCGAGGAAATTACAACTCTCTATACTTTAAAGCACATTTCCCGAATTTGGTCTTGTTAAATTTAAATCGCAAAATGATGCTTTCTCAACTCTAAACAAATACTGGCAGGGGTTACTCTACTTTCACCAGAAACGAGTAGACGATGCATTGCTCCGTTTGTACTGGGACGGCTTTACCGCATCATTTTAAACTCTATATACTTCTCACTTGCTGTAAAGAAAAGAAAATATATCTTGTCGTTTGAAAATGCGCTATCGTTTTTCGAGTCGTTATCTACTCATTTCTCTGGGTGAAGTAATGGCGGCTATAAGATTTGTACAAATTATTATAAGTTGATTGTGTTAAATAGTTTTTCAGCAAGAGTGAATCAACTGCGGTATCTCTAGCCGTGGCTAAGCCTGGGCGGAAATAACCCCAAAAGTATTCCAGGAAATAAATACTGAGATATGTGTATTTTAGGACCAAGATACAGATACTGAGATACATTTGCCTTTTACTATATTTACTCGCATAATGAACGCACCCCCTCTCCCCTCTCTCTCACACACGCACACCCCACCCCACAGCGGGCATCAATATTTGGACTTCTTTCTTTTTCTCGCGAAATGAACGCACTTTTCATTCTCGCGCTCCGCAAGTCTTAAACTGCGTCCAACTTGGCTAGCTGGCTAGCCACCAAGCCCACCAAGCCAATTTTCTTTTGCCGCCAACCGGCCAGGCCAAGTCACGCCAAGCCACTCGTAATGGCTGCAATGGACCTTTTTCACATAACGACGGCACCAGGCGGTGGCTGCACGAACTAAAAATCGAGGAAGGGACCTACCTGCGCTACCAATCGATAGCTACGCTACCAGTTTCTTCGTTCTCTGAGCAGCGGGGCAGTGCCCAACGCACGCCGTCCAAGTGGGGCATCCGTGGCGTCCACTTAAACGTTGTGTTATTCTTTCCGTCCGCTTTCTTTTTTTGCGTAACACAATTATATGTATGCTGCAATTACGTTTGCTACTCGCTGATCTACAGCCTCCTTCCGAATTTCCTCGATTTTTGGTTTCAACTTCCGCCGCTTGGCATCGGGCGCTCGCGCGTGCGCAGAACGCTTCTCGGAAAAGGTCCGGTGAACATCGAACGGCATGCATGCTAGCGAAGATGGGGCCGAGGAATTGCCCAGCCCCGGACATGCTTCGTCCATCGGATGCACTGATGTCAACAAACACGCCATCGTCTGAGATCCGCTTTCGGACAGTGATATTGTGAAAGTGGTTAGGCCTAAGAACGATCGCGTCGCTTTCCGTGCCGAGTGAGATTCCTTGGCAAAAGACACGCCATAAGCGCCCTAAAAAGGTTCGCAATTTATAGAGCATGGTTACTGTGGCGCGCCCACGACCAGCCATGGGTGCGCCCCTGTCAGTGGAGACGTGCCACATGGCGAATTCGGGTGGTCAGTCGCCGGCGAGACCGAGCCGGCAGAACCGGCAACCAGAAACACGCCGGCGGCACCCACGTGACCCTCAGCACCCGAACGAAACGCCAGACGGTGGCAGTTTACTTTGCCTCTTGCCCGCGCGACACCGCTATGCTATTTTTTTATAGCAAGAGGCTGTCGCCGCCGTCTACCATGTCCCAACGACTTGGAGTACTGACTCGAGTAGTGGCTGCTGAAATGACTTCAGATCAGTTTCGTTCTTTCATTCCTTTTTTCTGACTGACCTTCTTTCCCATTTCGGGAGTGACGACACCGGACGCAGTCTGGCACCTGCTCGCCCGGCCGTTTGGAGCTCGAGCGGAAAAAGCACCGGCAAGTTGCCGGTGCTTGTTGGAGAATCACCACCCGAACGGTACGCGCCTGCCGGAGTCTGACCTCGCAAACACTATTGCCGGTTTTCCGGCACAATAAGTTGCCGACGACTGACCACCCGAATTTGCCAACAGTACCCTGCCATGTCATATTGGCACCTAAAATGACATTCGCGCAAAGTGTGTAAATGCAAAAATTTTACCCCGCGTAATGAACGTACCCTCTAAATATGTTAAATTTTTTCGGGAAAAAAAGCGTTCATTATGCAAGTAAATACGGTATGTAACGGGATATCCTTGAGGTACTTCTGCCAAAACATCAAAAAGTATTCCGGAGTACAGATACAAATACATAGAGCATAGGGTGACCATATTCCTCAAGGTAGAAAACGGGACACCCCAGCCGGGGGAGGGGGGGGAGATTGGGAGAAAACCTTTAATGAAATAACTGCTCACCTTCAGCGTTTGCACCCCAAACGCTGAAGGTGTATAAGCGTGTGCATATGCACCCTTAGAAAGGGTGTATGTATGCACCTCGTCTTGGGGTGTACTTGTACACCTTTATGGGTGTAGTACATGTGGCAGCACTTACACCCCCTGTGGGTGTACCAGCTACACCCCTTTTTTAGAGTGCATGAGCTCTCATATCACCATCGCCAATCTGCGACAAAAATCATAAAAAAAGAACATTATGACTAACACGGTCAAATGTTTTTGCGAGATCAACTTGCAGCATCCCTACCTGAGAGCTGCTGTTTGGTAACACACTTTAATGCGCTTCTCGCAATATGAATATTTGTCTGAATGGACCTTCCACGAATCCCACACGTCTGGCGATCCCCTACTAAATCGCAAATGACGCGCTGCAATCTATTTGTCAGTATTTTAGCAAATATTTTATAGTCCACGTTGCATGATGTGATTGGTCGATAGCCAGCCACTTGTGAAAGTTGGTTTTTGTGATCGGCCTTTGGAATAAGAATAGTGTGTGTATGCAGAAAGAAGGAGGAAGACCTTTGTTTCTGTAGGCCTCTTGAAAAATCTGCAAGATGGGACATAAGGTGTTTTTGCGAAGTTTATAAAATTCTGCAGTAATACCATCTGGTCCTGGGGTTTTGTTTGTTGGAAAGGCATCCACAGCGTTTTCTACCTCAGCTAAACTGATCGGTTTTTCCAATCCTTTTGTGTGCTCTTTATCTAACTGGGGAAGCATTGTTACAAGTTCCTCTAGATATTTATTTGTGGAAGCAATCTTTGTGCCGAATATCTTTTTGTAATGTTCAGAAAAGACTTCGGCTATAGCTTCGCTATCTCTAATGATCATGTTGTTTTGCCTTACCTCTTCAATTTCTTTAGTCATCCCATACCTTTTCTCCTCCCTCATTACCTTTTTTGTTGGCTGTTCTCCCTAGAAATATTTTACAGCACGAGAACGTATAAGAGCGCCTTAATAACGCTCTTGATGAAATTTATCGAGCTCAGCTTTTATGCGGATATTATCTTCCAAACGCCGTCCACAGTTCTGACATTCAAGTTGAACCAAGGCACGCAAATTACTTTATCAACGTCCTCTCGGTCCCGGACTTCTGGAATTTTATAACACTATAGCTCTCTCAATTGCTTTCTGTTTTAAATCTTGTTTAAAAAGCCCCCATTTAACCCATAATATGTTCAGTTGTTCTCCCTATTTGCTCAAAAAGATCAGTCACAGCTGCGACAAAGTTTTCATTTTTTAACAGTTCATTATTAAGTTTTTTCAAGTTTATACTCTTTTTTCTTCGTTCCCTTCCAATTGTTATTGATACCATGCCATGGTCTGTAAAAACCAAAAAAAAAACTCGATATATGGAATAATTGTTTAAATTGTCAACAAGGTACTGAGCAGTAAATTCTATATCAAGTCTTGCGTGTGATATGTTTTGAAAATGGGTGTATGGTAAGTGTTTTTTTTCTTTAGCTGAAATGATGCAACATCAAAAATATTAGACTCGTCCACAATGTCCTGTAGCGGTCGTTCACTTTTGTCAATTCGGAATTTATATGGTGCCCTGTCTGCTCCGTCGCAAACGCAGTAAAAGTCTCCAAGCAAAACTACCATTCTATCACAAAGTAAATAAGGTCGCAGGTGATCAAAAAAAGTTACTCTGGCATTCACATCATTCGGCGCATAAACGCCTATCACTCTACTCCACATTATGTCGGGAACTCGGAAGTCGCACATAATGAAGCGCCTGCAAATGTCTTTCGTGACAGCTAAATCAGACAAATGAAAATACTTTATAATAAACAATAAACATCCAGCGGAGAGACCTACACAATGGCTGACGCATACCTCGTGAGCAGTGGCGTACGCAGGATTTCATTTCAGGGGGGGCCGGACCAACGTGGGACAAGATAAGGGGGTCAAGGGGCAAAGGGGGTCAAGATAAAAAGAGAAAAGGAAGTCCAAGAAGGAATAAAGGCATTTTCTTTTTTTTTTTTTCCTAACAACTATGCATTCTTCTAATAAATAATTAAAATAAAGTTGTCATATTGGTTTTGGGGTGATAAAAAATGGTGCCCCGGAAATCCCTCACCAGGAAGGCATTTGGATTTTACTTTTCTTATCACAAGTCACGTCAACAGAAGGCACCAGAGTTAGCAGAAAACAAGAATCATGAAAACAAATATTTTATAAAGCACGACTCCAATGCACGAAGCTTCCGGTCATCGGGGCTGATAAAACAATGATGCATGAGTAGAAACGCGAACACCTTGATGGATAGACGATTAACACTGGAAAGCTGCTCCACCCTAAATTACTCCCCATCTAAACCTGGGTCAGCTAAACTCGTCAGACACAACTTTCTTTGTGTTATGACATAGCGGGGGGAGGAGCTGAAAGATTGCTGCGAAGTTCTCTTTTCTCACAAACCCGCAGATCCGTATATCTTCGTGACGTTTTTCATTGTAAGGGCGAAAAATCCCTACTACTCCCTAGGCGCCGAGCTAGAGCAGCACGAGAAAGCACGCGGAGACGAACGTGGTTCGTACACGTATAATGTCACGATGAAGATTATCAGCTGCGACCTTGATGGTCTCTAAAAAGCACAGCGGAGGCTTGGGTAATTGCATTTCTAAAATCGACACCGTCAAAGTTGATAGTCTGACATCGTTCTTATCTCCACCGATAAAGCAGAATTTACTAAAAAACGTCCCTGTCGTCCCTTTTATTTATCTCGGCCTTTTGAATTTGATCAGAGTGTAGCCCGACGTGGCTAGGTAACAACCAGCCGAGTAGCATTGTCCACCTTTGGACGGATTTGGCTTCTGGGCAGTTGTCCCCCATCAGCGGGAGATAAAATAATTTTATGATAGACTTTCAAAGATTAGCCAAAGTGGGGTTAATTCTGCATTCATCAACTGAAATAAGAGGAATGTCAGTTTGTCAATATTGACGGTGATGTTTCGAGAACGCGAGAACACCAAGCTTTCTTCGTACACAACCAAACTTTTCACCGTCGACTCGAACACGCACTATCAAATTTGTCGTTCACAACTGATAATCCTGACCCTGACGTCAAAGTTATGAACTATAAAAGGACGTCACTGAACGCGCCTGCACACAACGAGCCCTGGCACGAGCCTCTCGATTGAAAGTCTGCTATGGCCGCTCGTAAGTTCATGGAACGCGCCCCGTTTTAATTGCAGAATCTCTAGAACCATGATTTCGAAATTGCACGCTGTGCTGTTCCTCGTCATCGCTCAGTTGGAACGCCTAAGCAGGGTCGTCGAAACAGAAGAACGGCGAGGGGGGGCGATTCACCCCCCCCCCCCACCCCCCAAGTGGCGTCGAAAAAGGGAGCGCAAAGGGCATAAGGGTGTAAAGAGGGGGGGGGGGGGGAATATCGCCCCAGCCCCGGACTATAGCATTTCAGAGAGTTGTAATATAAAAAAAAAATGACAGACGTTTGCAGTTCTCTGTAATGTCGAATTAAAGCGCAGCTCTTGAGGAGGAGGGAGGGGAGGGTACGAAGGGAGGGCATGCGCCTCTGTTAAGAATGGAACCTTCGGCGACCTTCTTCCGAGTTTCAACGCGGCGGAAACGAGTCATGATCTGTCCGGGAACGTCGCCTGCTGGACGGGGCCTACGCGAAACGAGTCTCGAGGAGTACGGACCCGGCGCCTACGTGTCTGCGCCTGCGGAGACAGGTCTCGACGTGCCCGTGACGTCAACGGGACGTGTGTGCGTGCGTGCGGCTTGGTGCGCTCCGGAAGGGGAGAGAGGCCGGGCCTAACTGCGGAGAAGACAGGTCTCGACGAGTCCGTGACGTCAACGGGACGTGTGTGCGTGCGTGGGGCTTGGCGCGCTCCGGAAGGGGAGAGAGGCATGACCTAATTGCGGAGGACCATGGCTACGACGCACTTCTGGCTACGACGCGGCGGACTTTGCTACGACGCACTTGACGGCGGGTTGCTGCTGCGCACCTGCTGCCCTGGCGGGGAGTGAGGGAGAAAACGGACCCTATATAAGGCGGAGCGCGAGGCTGCTCAGGAGTTCTCTCGGATTTGACGACTGTATCGCAACCATGTAATTAAACCGTTCGTTACGTTACCAATTCTCCCACCTCCACTGGACCCCTGGGTTCTTCACTTCGGGGAATGGTCGTCGTCACGAGCCAGGAAGCTCCCGGACGTGCGGCACAAACCCCGCCTCTAACAACTGGTTGGCAGCGGTTGGGATCGGACCATGCGACATCGTGCTACATCTGCGGGTGAGCGTTTGGACTTTGCTTTGAGATTCGCCAGGCTTCAGATTATGGGTAATTAATTTTGAACTGCTGGGAATCCTTAGTGTTTGACTCGTGCGCTAGGTTTTGGTACAACCTCGCGACAAGTTTTAGAACAAAGCCAAAGCTAAAGAGCAGCGATCATGGATCTGATGAGGTTACTGAGAGCAGATTTACTCTGTTTATGTGAAGAATTGGGTGTGGAGGTGGAGCAAAAGATGAAGAAATCTGAGATCAGTAAAGCGATTTCAGAGAGCGCAGAAGCAGAGGAAATTAAAATTGCGTGGGAACTGCTTCTGAACGCTAAGAGCGAGGCTGCAGCGAGAGAGGAGCAGGCTGCGGCGAGAGAGGAACGAGCGCAGGCTACAGCGACAGAGGAGCGAGCGCTGAAAAGGCTAGAGCTCGAAATTGAACAACAGCGATTAAACTCGCAGAACAGTAGAGTTGGGGCTCCGGTACGAGCAAGTGAGACCGAGTCGTATCAAATGAAGAAGCTCATGCAGCCGTTTAAAGTTGGGGAAGACGTGGGCCTGTTCTTAGTGAACTTTGAGAGGACATGTGAGAAGTTGAGCTTCGCCCCAGAAACGTGGCCGCAACGGCTTTTGACTTTGTTGCCCTGTGAGGCTGCAGAGGTTGTCGCGCGCCTTAGTGCTGGAGACGCGGACGACTACGACAAGGTGAAGTCCAGCCTTTTGAAACGGTACCGCCTTTCTGCCGAGGCGTTCCGTCAAAGGTTTAGAAACGCATCCAAAAAGAGCAGCGAGGGCTACTCGGAATTCGCTTACGGGCTTAAAACCAATTTGATAGAATGGTTGAAGAGCGAGGAAGTGTACGAAAGCCGAGACAAGGTAGTCGAGTGTGTGTGCCTCGAACAGTTCTTTCGTAGCATTCCGCAGTCAGTCAAGCTCTGGGTGCAGGACAGGGTAGGAGTCGACACTGTCGAAAGGGCCGCTGAGCTAGCCGAGGAGTACGCAACGCGTAGAAAGCTGAGCGGAGAGGAAAGCGAACCCGGCCGGAGCGATCAGCGCAAGACCTTCCGACAGGGAAACGGCTCGCGAGAAAACGGGCCCGAGAAGCCCGAAGCAGGACAAAAGGTCCCAGAAAAGAGCGCAGAACACTCGAACGGAGACGAGGCGCGGAAAAGCCAAACAGGGCAGTTCGAGGCTAGGAAGCCGTTCCTGTGCTACAACTGTCAGGAGCCGGGACACACAGCGGCCAGATGTAAGAAACCGCGGGTTGTGTTCTCGACCGTGACCGGTAGTGACGAGGACCTGGAGCTCCTTCGTCCCTATCTTCACGAGCTCCAGGTAAACGGAAAGCCGTGCAGGGTGCTTCGTGACAGTGCAGCGACGATGGACGTTGTTCATCCGTCGTATGTAACGACATCCGATTTTACTGGAAAGGTAGTTTGGATCAAGCAGCTGCTCGAAAAGCACAGTGTCTGTCTGCCTATGGCGACGGTAAGGATAACTGGCCCGTTCGGAGAGCTAGTGACAGAGGCGGCTGTCTCGCAAACAGTCCCGTTGGAGTATCCTTATTTGTTTTCTAACCGGTCAGAATTCCTGCTGCGCGAGAGGGGTCAACAACTGGGAGAGGGACTAGTTCAGTCAGGTACGAGGTCCAAATCGCGTCAGCTCGCCCCTTTGTTGACGAGTGATCCAGAGCCCGAGGCAGCTGTCGGGGAGCAGGCACTACCAGAGTTCGAGGCAGAGAAACGGGATGAGAGGGACCAGGTTGTAGAACAGCCTGACCTCGTAGCACTAGAAAGTGTACGCCGTCCCAACGAGCCGGCGAAAAAGGCGGAGGAAGACGGGATCAGTGAAAGATCTCTCGTAGCTCCGGCGTCACGTAACTTTGGTCCTCTGCTACGAGTAGACAGAGTGTCTTTGACAGTCGAGCAGAAGAGCGACCCTAGTGTGTCAGGGTTTCGCGGTACAGCTCAGGAGATTGCTAGGACCAATGTGACGGGGCATGAAAAAGGCGGATTGTTTTATCGGCGCTATAAGGACCGCATTTTCACGTCTAGAAATCACGTGAAAATCGATCACTGCGACTTCAGGGCAAGAAAAAGGAAAGGCAAATTTAACGGCAATGCCGATGGGTTGAGCAGATTTTTCTGGCATCACGAAAAACAGTAGGGATGATCTCAGAGGTCTTCGTCATCCACGGGAATGAGGATCAAAGTGGGGGCACTTCGTTAAAACCCCAACAAGACCTCACAAATTGCAAAAAGTTTTTGTCTTTTGTATTTTGTTCATAGTGACCTCTTTGGAAAAATGAGTTGTGTTTTGGCGACAGCGGGTCTCGATACCCGCAATTGTCCTAAGGTTTTAAATTTGTAGTTTTTTTTGCAAATTTTTGTAATCCGTAGTCCAGTCTGGCGGGTCTCTGGCGAATTCCGAGCGTTTGACTGCGGTGTGGCGTGGTGTTGTGTGGGACGTTTCCGCTAATGCCTCCGTTGTAAGAGGTTTGGGAGTTTGTTGGGTGCTTGCAGCGTCTTCTCAAGGCCTACTCCAAGCCCACCTCTTCAGGCCAGCGATCGTACCACCGGCCTTTCGAGGTTTCCCTGGCCCCGGAGGGGCTGTTAAGAATGGAACCTTCGGCGACCTTCTTCCGAGTTTCAACGCGGCGGAAACGAGTCATGATCTGTCCGGGAACGTCGCCTGCTGGACGGGGCCTACGCGAAACGAGTCTCGAGGAGTACGGACCCGGCGCCTACGTGTCTGCGCCTGCGGAGACAGGTCTCGACGTGCCCGTGACGTCAACGGGACGTGTGTGCGTGCGTGCGGCTTGGTGCGCTCCGGAAGGGGAGAGAGGCCGGGCCTAACTGCGGAGAAGACAGGTCTCGACGAGTCCGTGACGTCAACGGGACGTGTGTGCGTGCGTGGGGCTTGGCGCGCTCCGGAAGGGGAGAGAGGCATGACCTAATTGCGGAGGACCATGGCTACGACGCACTTCTGGCTACGACGCGGCGGACTTTGCTACGACGCACTTGACGGCGGGTTGCTGCTGCGCACCTGCTGCCCTGGCGGGGAGTGAGGGAGAAAACGGACCCTATATAAGGCGGAGCGCGAGGCTGCTCAGGAGTTCTCTCGGATTTGACGACTGTATCGCAACCATGTAATTAAACCGTTCGTTACGTTACCAATTCTCCCACCTCCACTGGACCCCTGGGTTCTTCACTTCGGGGAATGGTCGTCGTCACGAGCCAGGAAGCTCCCGGACGTGCGGCACAAACCCCGCCTCTAACACCCTCCACCCCCCCCCCTCTTCCTATCCTGCTTGCCTCTCATTTAGCGGGGAAACCTAATTGATGTTAAAATTACGTGACGTCAATTTCCCACTAAATTTAGTGCAGAAAACGTCCCATAACGCAACGCGCGCGCGGTTACGCCGACGGCAACGCCGCTCAAGCTCGAAACGGGCGCATAAGAGTTGCGCCCTAAGAATTCGGGGAAGGGATATCCCCCTTCTTCACTACTATCACCCCATCCTCTCTCTCTCTCTCTCTCCCGAACATTTTCTATGGCCCATCCTTACCCCTATTTGAGTGTGTGTTTGTGTTGGTTATACCTTTTTTTCCCCTGTTCCACGGCTTTTCTTCGCCATTCCCCCTCGCCCCCTCATCTCTGTGGACATTGCCGACGTCTCTATACATAACGCTTGTGGGTGACCCCGGTGGCGTTGTTGACAGTGGCGGAAGATGAGCTCTAAGACCGCATACCCGCGCACGGCTCCACAATATCACAAGTTTAATTCTTCGCCTCGATTCCAAAGCGAAGATTTTGGCCTCAAATAACTCCTTCCCAAAGTTGTGAAACGTCACTTTGTCGTCACCAATAACTTACACAAACGACAATCTTGCGACGACAAAGTTCAGAGTATTTACAGCCCGCCTAGGTACAATCTACGTTTCATTGATTCTATCGCGGCGTAGGGATGTAGGGACACGCAGGCGCGACGTCATCAGTGCAGCCCGTTCAATCGGCTGGCCCCACAGGTGTTGCTCGCGCGCTGCGATGAATACTACAACTTTGTGCCTAACATTCTCGCTGGAATTCGAGCACCGAGAGAGCTTGGATGATTGACATCTCGTCCCGCGTGACGCCAACGTCGCGAGTGTCCAATCAGCACGCTCTGCGAACTTCGTGCCCAACTTTGTGTTTGACGAGTTTAGCGACCCTGATCTAACCAACAAAATCTCGCGTGATTTGTTCGTTGGTGTCGATTTCTAAGGTTTCCGAAGTCCGCGCTCACAAAAGAAAGTCAAGGAAGTCACACAACGCAACAAAGGAACGATGGAAAATGGTTTGTACACTCACATATTGCACTTGGCTTTTGTCCTGAGGCAGCAGGTCGCACACTTGCGCCCATATATCTCGCGCGGTTCTCGAACTGCCGATGACAACTTCCATATATATCTCGAACCTTGAACCGCAAATCCTGCGCCTTTAGGCGCCTATATCCGCTTTGTTAAAGCTTTCCCACCACCCGAGGAGCCAATCAGATATTGCTCTTTTTAGACCAATGGGAGCCACGTGGTACAAAACAAACATATATAATACAAAATTCAATTAGAAAGGACACGTGCACAACCAAAACTCCCAAAACCTTCGCCCTAACTGTCGACCGTCAGCCGGACACCGCTTCCAGGAAAAAACCCTCGTCCGGGTGCAAGAACAGTACCGACGCTTCTTCTCAAAATAAAAAAAAAAGGGCTACAAAACATCGAGGGGCTTCGCTGCGCTCGAGCGAGGCACAGCGCATGGTACGCCCCCAGAGCGGGGTCCTCGAGGTACAATTAAGACGGGGGACACGGGGGCCGCTCCGTGGCGACGACAAACCAGCCCTGGCGACTCCGCGAGAGGGACTCGCAAAGCAATAAAAGTAGAAGTAAACAAATATATTTTCATTCCTGACTAACACTACGCAGTGCAGCCTACCTCACAACATATTTAACAAATGAGATATGCGGCCGATTATGGTATATATATATACATATATGTGTGTGTGTGAATCCCGCAGTGCCGGCTACTCCGCGACGACCGTTATATAAAACTATATTGGAAGAGAAGCAAATGCAAAAGCAACAACACACATTCACAAAAAGCAGAATGCAGAGGCCGCGGCTTACACACCCAATCGCGCAACCCGCAGTCCTTGGTTACGTTTATCGCGATCTGTGGGGTCCCCACAAGCTGGACCCTTCTTATTAAATGTTTGATGTTTTTGTTGTTGTTTCCTCTTACTAAAGGTTGTGCTGTATCGTTTCACAAGCGTGGAAATTCAGCAAAGCGTTAAATATTAAGTCGAATGCTTCCATAATCTTAGTGCTAAGGTTTGTAGAACCTTTGGACCTACATATTTTTGTTATATCGCAAAATCCATGGCTTTCATAAAGCGTTGGATCTTGATTGGAGATGGGCGTTCATTAGCAAATTAATCCGACTGATCGGCACCTTTTCATAGACTAATCAATGAATAAATTCGTTAATTAACTATTCCTCAGTCATATTACATGAAAGACGTTAAAACTACACATTTTTTATTATTTTTACTATGTCATAAATGGCATACTGCATTCCCTTCCTTTCTTATTTCCTTTTTTTTACAACTTCTCCACAAAGTGGGCTCCGCTGTTTAAAAAAAAAACACAACACCGCATTGATATTGATAAACCCGAGAGACAGTGGCCTCGCCCACTCCCCTCCCCCCCCAGCTCGGAAATTTCGGGGGGGGGGGGCGCCCACTTCGGCCCCCCCCCCCCCCTGTGTACGCCACTGCCTCGTAGTCATACAGGAAATGTTGTATGGCCCGTTCTACCGTTGACAGTTTTGTTTCCTGTACGGCTAGGAAGTCCTCTTCGTCTTCAAATAGACGTTTCAAATGATATAGTTTTTTTTTTTCGGGGGTTATATTCTCTTACATTTAGGGTAACAATATGAAGGCTTTAAAGGTAATGGAAGAGGAGGAGGGGAATAAACAATGGCGTATACCAACTTGTATTTTATTTTTATTTATTTTTTTTGGGAGGGGGCAAACGCTAAATTTAGCGGGAAAATTTTCCACTATATTTAGCGAGAAAATCTCCCGCTAAATGTAGCAGGAAAAACTCCCCACTAAATTTAGCGGAAAAATATTCCCACTAAATTTAGTGAGAAAATTTGCTCGCTAAATTTAGCAAGAAAAATTTCCAACTAAGTTTAGCGGAAAAATTTACAGCTCCATTTAGCGGAAGAAATTCAGCGTTAAATATAGCAGAAAAATTTCCCCGCTAAGCTGAAAATTTTCTCTGCTAAATTTAGTAGAAAAAGTTCCCGCTAAATTTAGTGGTAAGAATTCCCCGCTAAATTTAGCGGGAAAAATTCTCCTGCAGACTGAGTCGCTTCTCTATACAGACCTCGTCTATTAGCCCCGAGAGCGAACACAAGCGTCGCTGCGGTCGCCGCGCCCTGATTGGGTGAGGTGTACCGTGACGTCAGGGGAGGACTCCTCTCCGCGATCTCGCATCGGCTCGCTTCCCAGCACCGGTTTCCTGGTTTGGCGTTGTGTGCCGCAAGCTCTTCGAGGAGCTAGACCTCGTTTACCCGGTGTACAAGACGTTGAGTTAGGCCGATATTGACGTGCTTCCGTACATTTTATAAGCCTGCTTGTCCCTTTTACCTTTATAATTGGGTTACAAATCCCGAAAGCTATCGGCGGAGGCAATTCCGCCGTTGAACCTCCCCGTCCGTCCACACGACACAAGGCAATCTTGCAAGGGGTCGGTGAAGCGGCGGCGTAAGTGTTTCAGACGCTGGAATTTTGTTCCTTGCATGTTTATGATTTAGGGGAATATTACATCCCGCTCTGCAGGCATTTGAAATGCCATTTATATCAAGGGCCTCTGGGTGGTCGCCAACTTAGCTCGAGACCCCGACTCTGCGCGTGCCACTCTGCATGCGCTGGTTCGCAGATGTTTTAAAGGCCCTGCGTCTGAAGGCCTTTGAAGTGCTCGTGGAACAGGGTTGTTTCAAATAAATGTAGCTTCTTCGTGAATTAATTATTTAGTTCATACACGTATGCAGGCATGTTTTATTTTTAGAAGATGCACAATTACTGGAAATGAGTTTGTACGGTATAGCAGCAAAAACGGCCGAATTGCCCCCGTTGCCTGTATGAGGTGTATTGAACTGCCCAATATATGCACAGCAATAGTACCGTAATTTGGAATGTTTACACTTTTTCCTGACATTCTTTCTTTAGCCCAGCCTTGTGTATTCGGAAAATACACCGTTTAGTTTGAATTGTCATTTACAATTAAAAGAGACACTGCTGCAGGTCCCTAAAAGCTTCCTCAGCCTCCAAACTCCCTTCAGCTGGACTCTCTGACAACAGAGGAAAACAGGAGGAACAGCAAGCATCCGAACGGCTGTCCGGTGGTATATGCAGCACTAGTAGCAGAAAATACGGAGCCTGTGAAGGGTTACAGTCTGTCGTGAGAAAAGCTTCTGGTATTTTAGCTTCAGCACATTTTGATTTAGCTAAAATCTTAATATTAGAGCCTAAGGGACTAATAACTGGCTAGACACCTTCGCTTACCTTTGTTGTACATGCATTACTTGAGGGATGATAAAAACAAGACCACAAATATCACCAGTGGAGTCCATTGAAATACTATCCGAATCCAGCAACGGTCAAATCCGAGCAATGTATATAAATAAATGTTCCTTCTTTCTTTACTTTGCCCCTGTGCTTGGGCTGTCTCACTTGTGATTCTCTCTCCATGGCCCAGACTGTATTTAACATGTTGCTCGAGCAGCATGCAGCTTTTCTGCCCCGGCGATCTTGTTTAAAAAAAGAAATACAAATAATAGTATACATAACCTGCCAATTCATTCAGACCATCAGCAGCATTTATTGTGTGAGATGTAAATCTATAGTGATGCTCCTGCAATTTTGGTCATATTTCTTTATTTTCATATAAAAGCTGCGATTCATGCGTTGCCTGCCCTGTCAACCATGCCTGAAATGTTGGTTGAAGTTTAACCTGCAGCTTCAGGCCATACCTCAATAACGCCACATATAAATATTTACACATCGTCCGAAAAACACGCATAAAAAGAAAATTAAATAGAAACGAGCGCGCCGACAGCTAACGTCGTCACAGCCTCCACAGGGCAAGCGGGGCGAGTCGGGGAAAAATTCTGTCCTCGCCGTGACGTCACCCCGGTTCGCCGTAAGGGGCTCCACGCGAACTTCTCGGGGCTAATAGGGACTCCGTGCAGACCCTGTTTCTCTGCAGACCCCATAAGCCCTGTGTAGACCCTGCATGTCTTCCCTACGGACCCAGTAGGTACTCCCTGTACACCTTGTATGGGTATACTTTGCAGACTCCATGAGGACCATGTGTAGACCCTAAATGGCTTCCCTGCGGACACCGTAGGGAGTCCCTGTAGACGTTGTATGGGTTCTCTGTAGGCACCCTATAGACACAATACGGATTCCGTTTAGACGCCCTATAGAGTCCGTATACGGACTCTATTGGGTGTTTTTGTATAGATAGGGTATATGATGATCTTACATCGTCATAGAACAGGACGTCCATCGAACGTCCGTTGGCCAATATTCTATAGGACGGCCACAGAATGACTTCAGGAAGGCAACAGTAGTCGTGGTCTGCCTATAGATGCCTTATGTTCTTCCTAAGGACGCTGCTCTATACAACGTCCTCGGAGTGTCCATACATATTTTTGTAAGGGCGGCAGCGCAGGAGCGGCAACATGGCTAACCCCTTACTGTTCTTCGTATAGGTTAGTTCTCAACTTGAACCACATTGTTTAAAAAGCGATTTTAGGTGTCTTGTTATCCTGCCGTGCCCTCAGAAATGTCGTGAAATTGTTCAAGATGTTGGAATGTTATTCGATTGCTTCTCTCTGGTGACACCGAGACCAACCCGGGCCCGAATACAAGAGTTAAAAGAAAAACAACAACAAAAACGACGAAAGAATACAAAACCTCAAAGAGCGTGTTTTTCAACTAGAAAGTACAACAGCGGTCGCTCCTGAAACCAACATTACTGATCAAGTATTTAATCTTCAGAGCGATATATCTGGTTTGAAAACGAAATATGTAGACCCTGAAGCTCGATCATGCAGGTCAAATTTTTGTTTTTCGGAATAAGTGATGACGAAAAAGAAACATGGACGCAGTCAAAGGAACACGTATACGGAAGCTGTGCTCTGATAAGCTGGGGATGAAAATCCAGTCATCAGAAATAGAAAGGGCCCACTGTCTAGGCCGATTTAGGCCAGATAAAAATGGCCAATTATTATGAGATTTTGTTACTTAAAGGCCTGTTCACACATGCAGCGGAGCGCTACAAGCGTAGCGCTAACCTCGCGCTAAGCGCGTGCTGACGGCAGCGTTCACCAGCTTTGAATCTCACCGTCAAAACTGTTGCTCATGGCAGACGATAAGTAGCTGACAGCACGTGAGGAGCGCTACATAAGCGCTTCGCTGCATGTGAGAACCGGCCTTCAGACAGAAAACTGCAGTGCTATCGTCGTATACCAGTGAGGATCTTCCTGTCAGTGTTCGTTTCGCTCGTAATTTCGGCAAATGACGAACTCATTCCTTCAAGCTGCTATACGACAAGCTGACAGTTGGTAACTCGGTGTACGTCTATGACACTGCTTCAGATCAGGTCAAGCTGCACAATCAGCATGACAAACCAGTCCCCACCTAATGTACATGCTGCGGCTCTAACTGCATGAGGTCAGCTCAAAATACTTAATACTAAATGCAAGAAGCATTATTAGTAAAACCGAAGATTTTAAACATATGATCCTCGTCCACAACCCAGATGTAATTATATTAACAGAAACATGGTACAGCTCTAAAGTGGTAGATAATGCATATGGCGTTCCTCCCGGGTATATTATTATACTGCCGCGCCCGCAGCTGGCCGAGTATAGGAAGCGCGGCCGTGGCCGGGGAGATCGAGCGCGCGCGTGCCGAACGTGCAAGACGTTCGAAACATGAGCTCCGTGGAAGCGTCTACAACGGCCCTTGCTGGCCGCGGTTCTAATCACTCCGGTGAATCAACGAACGATGACTATAAAATTGTTTTACCTCAGATGCCTACAGGAATTACCTCTGAAACATCGGTGCTTCTGCATTGCGATTTGAAAGGACGCCCCTACCGTATCCAGGATTTTCGACAAGAGATGGCCAGGTGCGGCGTACTCGGCGACATCGCAGCACTTGGTGCGTACCAAATGAATCATGTTTGGATGGCTACCCTCCGAACGGCAGAAGCAAAGAGACGACTCGTGGACGCCAAAGAACTGCAGGTGAAGGGTCTTCGGTGCCTCGTCGTGGATCCCAGCATCACGGAGGTACGGCTTCGTCTCCACTGGATCCCGTATGATGTGCCGGACGACGTTGTGCGTAAGGAATTGGAGCCGTATGGCAAGGTCCTGGAAGTGAGCCGGGAGAAGTGGAATGTCGAAGGCTTCCAAGGGATCGAATCAACGACCAGGTGTGCGCGGATGACACTGAACGAAGGCGGCACGGCCGATACCATGCCACACCAGCTTCGGATCCAAGGTGGTAACGTACTTGTTGTGATCCCTGGACGGGCGCCCTTGTGCTTACGCTGTAAGCGCACAGGTCATATTCGACGAGAATGCAGGGCGCCGAAGTGCTCGGAGTGTTTTCGCTTCGGGCATGACGGCACCGAGTGTGTCAGGTCGTACGCCAGGGTGGCCAGCGGGGCCGGGACAGCCGAAACCAATGACCACGTCATGGATGCCGAGGAAGCGGAGCGTACTATCCAGGGCTTGGCGCCAGAAGCTTCAACCCCTGCCAAAGAACGCAAGAGTGAGGGAAACAGTTCCTTGGAGGCAGCCAGAGAGAACGGAGGTCAACCGGAAGGCGCACCTCCCAGCGGTGCCGACGTGAAGCCCTCTGATGCCGGAGCAGACAAGGAATCGAACGACGCAAGCCCCGACGGACCTTCAGATATGGACGACAGCCAGCGAGTCGACTAAGCGAGCCTTCGATGACGATACGACAGCAGGAAACGGAGCACGCCAACTACACCCCTGGATGGAACGCACGAAGAAGGGGCGTTACCAGCCCGCGCCCAACGATCCTAAAGAGGAACGACGGCGCAGGGAAAGCAAGTAAGGCGTTCTTTGCCTGGTTTCCTGGTGTTTAAGATTGCTACACCAAGACAACTTCGACCCTGACTGCTTAGGCTTTCAGTGTCTGCACCGAAGCTCAGCGCATGATTTGTGAGTCCCAATCAGCCATTACAGTTGCAACGCTGAATGTTCGTGGTTTATGCAGTAGGAAAAAGCAGTACCAAATACAGCGATTATTGTTGAAAGAACAACCCGATTTCTTGGCGTTGCAAGAAACTAAATTGGCTGAGGCGGAACAGGTAGAGGAAGCAGTTAGGCCTTTCATGCCTAACTACGAAATCTGTGTGACGCATGCAGTTGGTCATTCGGCAGGGTGTTTCCTGCTTCTGAAGAAGTCGGTACCGTTGTCGCAGTTATGTGTTACTACGGACACTGAAGGACGTTTCATTATGTGTGATTTTGTGCTAACGTCAAATCAATTTAGGCTTATTTGCATTTATGCCCCAAATGTGACCACTGACCGCGTTTTATTTTTTGGCGGTTTACGTCGGTATCTTGATTGCGATAGAGCCCTAGTCCTTGTGGGTGACTTTAATTGTGTTGTACGACAGTTGGATAGATCGCCAATAAGACGGAACGCTGATAAGAGTGAACTACTTTTGGGCGAAATGTTGGAGGATTTTGACTTGGTTGATGTGGGCACTGTAAGGAACGCGAAGAAGGAAATGCGTTTTACCCATTTTCAAGCGTCGTCCAGTGCGCGTTTGGACAGGGTGTATGTTTCTGCCCCTCTAGCAGAACATTTAGGAAAGTACCGTGTCACTCCAGTCTTTTTCTCAGACCACAGTCTGGTTATCGCGACGATAGGCGACAGAGCACCTGAAAAGAAAAAGTTTAATTGGAACCTACCTCTAAAAAAGGGTGTAGCGGGTACACCCAAAGGGGTGTAAGTGCTGCCACATATACTACACCCACAAAGGTGTACAAATACACCCCCAGGACGAAGACATACATACACCGTCTTTAAGGGTGCATATGCACCCTTTTATCACCTTCAGCATTCGAGGGGGCACATATACACTCCATAATGGGTGTGTAACTACTCACTTCTTACACCTCACTGTCGTTTCGGTGTGCAGGTGACCCATTGAGGTGTAAACGTATTCCCTTTTGTACACCCATAATTTTCAGGAGTACAGATACACCCACCAACAGGGTTTACTATTGCACCGTTGTTTACACCACCCGCTCATAGGGAACATAGATACACCTCATTCAATGGTGTACCATTGCACCCTTTCGTGCACCCACCTCCAGAAACCCATAAGAAATGTGACGCCCAGGTGGTTTCAAAAGGCAGGTAAACAGAACACAAGGGTTTGTTTTCAAATCTCCTAGAAGTTTATTGACAGCCTATTCCGTAAACAAGTACAAACGTGCAAGCAATCCGTGATATGTGAAGATGTATAGCGGAGCTGTACACAACTGAGAAGATTACTGAGCAAACAAGAACCGGGTGATTCTTAGGTAGTGTCTATTCTCTAGCAGCCGGCAGATGATTACCCGAAATTCTGCCGGCAGTCGCCCTCGATACAATCCGATGCAATCACTTCATCGAACGAGCGTTTCATCGACACGCGATATTTCATAGACAGCTCAAACTGCTTTCTTATCGTAGCTTCCTTTTTTGCCTTTTGTAATGAGTTGCCTGTACGGTGTACCACGCGAGAAGTGACATGTACGGGTGGCACAGGTGGAGTAAAATTTTTGCTAATGAACCGCCGCAGACTGTTTCACGGCGACGTGAGCGGGTGGGCTGGGTCGGTGGCTTGCGGCGCCTCAGGACACACGCCGCTGACGGGAAATGTCCCTACAGCGTGCATTTCGCGTAACGGTGGCGATGAAGCGTTAGTAGTGCGGCGGCGCGTGTCTCTGAAACGCGTATCAACGAAAAGCTGTCCATGAAACACGTTTTCACAAAACGCTGGGAGGATAACAAATTCAGTATTCTACCTGCAGTTATCACGCTGATTGTAGACAGCTAATGTCAGGCGACTGTCGGAAGTAGATTTTTGCGGAAATTGTTCTCCCGGCTGCTGGAAATAGCCGCTGCCTAGTTTTTGAGGTAATCCGGAACGGAGCGGTCAACTGCTGCAAAGGAGTAGGTAGCGCGCCTTGCGATGAAATACCGGACTTGAAATGCGTAATCCGAGATATATGCCGACCACGGGCGCTGCAGAACCGCACAAACACAAAAACGAAAAGTGAAGTCATGTGAAGATTCAACCGCGATGTGGCGAAGCAGTAATTTGCCATACCGAACACCAAGACGCATCACATGAATTCCTTGGGCTTTCTGAAGAAACCGCGCTGTCGCGATGCGCAGCGTAGGACTTTCAAACCTGGAAGCCTTGGTACACTCAAATGCGTTGATGGCGGACGAATCTCCGGCAGCCCCGCTGGCGCATGGCGCTTTACAGAAACTGGGCGGAATCAGACATTCCGGGATTGTAGACTACTACGTCACTCGTGAAAACTTTTCACATGATCAGCTCCTGCCATTGCCAGCGCCCAGACAGCGGAGTCAAGGGCGAAAAAGAATCCGGTTCATTGGTCCGGCGACTGCGCTGCCTTCTTCAAAGCTTTCAGCTTAGGGAGAGAAAAGAAAAATAGGGAATAAGAAAAGCTAACAACTCCTTCAAGGCCAAAGAGGTGCCCTCGCGAGAGCTTATCTTCAGGGTTATTCCAACAATGAACACGGCGAAAGGATTTGTCCCTTCTATCCTCTTGAAAGTTCGACCCAAAGTTAATAGTGCAGTGGGTGCTACTGCGTGGCATGGCCGCTCAGGCAGGTGCCGTTCTCTGCCTTATCTCTAGCCTGGAGACTATAGTCACGTGATCCATACTCGGAGACCCGATTGGCTTAAAACACGCATAGCGTCTTTATAGTGTCAATGCGAGTGAACAGAACAGCTCGCACTTCCTAGAAACTGTCCGACTCTAAAGTGACCCCCAAAAGGAGTCAAGCACAAACAGATCGGGGCACTACTGGCTGGCGTGGAGGTGCACTGATACACCTAGAGGTTTTTAAGGGAGAGGAGGATGCTCATTGTCGGTGTACCAGTACACGGACTTGGCAATCTTTCAGGAAAAGGGTGCATGTGCGCCTGATACACCCGACTACACCCTTTTTCTTAGAGTGTGTAGGAAACTAAACATAAAGCTTCTGAAAGACAACGTCTTTCTAAAAAAACGCAAGAACAGTTTTTGAAAGATGCTTTTAAAGAGCCGGGAGGGGACATTTTTCGAGAAATGGGAACTGGCAAAACAAGAAATCAAGGCAATCGCCATTGAGAGGTCGTCAATTCTTTCGTATATATACAACGCCCGGTGTGAGGAACGCAGTTTAAATAAGAACCTGATAGAGCTGTGTAAAGCATAGTGCGAAAGACCCGGTAATGGGGTAAAGGGCGTGGAGTATGTCGGAAAAATTAGATCAGCTCTACCGCTGAGCGCTATCGTTGGTGCGGTAGTGCGACGCCGTGCAGAAAAATACACGATGCCGGCGAGCAGCCCACTAAGCGTGCCTTGGCAGACGGAAGCGTTACGCACTTCGGAACGAAATAGCCGAAATTGAATTTAAGCATATGATTACTACGGATCCCGAGAAAAGTAGCAGGCCTTTGAGGCCGCGGTTTCCGCACTACAGGTAATCCGCTGCCGCCGAAGCAGGAATGCGGCGGCAATGCCAGTGGGCCGCTACGTCGGCCGGAATGCCAGTTGCAGCCCCCGATTGAATGTCGAGACCAGGCCTTCCTCGAGCATTACGCACGGCTTTTTGCTAACAAAACGCAAGGGTGTCATCACGGACATTTATGCCCAGCTTCTAGAAAAACTGCCAAGGCTATCGAATTAATGATGAACGCGAAAAGCATGAGCAAGAAGTTACTGACCACAAGAAATTGGAGCGCGCAATCGGCGACCTGCCGAATTCAAGAGCGCCGGGACGGATGGATTGGGCGCGGAATTTTACAAGAACTTTAAGAGCCTAATAGCTAGTGTTTTTTTAAATGTCATTCATACCACTGTGACAGAGAATGTTTGCCATCTGGTTTTCTCGTGCCTACACTGTCCTGATACGAAATCTGATGACACCGTGAAACTGCTAGCCGTCACGGTTATATGCGCCTGAATAACGTTATGCAATACCGATTACGAGATCTTGAAAAATTCTGGCGCGTCGCCTTCAAGGCGCCGGCGTGTAGAGATAATAAGTGAGCATCAAACGTGTAAGGATACGAGGAGGACTATCTTGACAAATGTGCGTAATGACTCGTAGGCGTCCTGGAGGCCTGCAGTGACAGCACCAGAGCAGGTTGCAGTGCATACAGCTAGATCTAC
>JAZHYW010007767.1:0-12715 GCA_037355805.1 Ixodes ricinus | reverse complement strand
GTCAAAGATGGAAGTGTCTTATAAGATGTACCAAGTAAATCTTTAAAAAAATTACGCGACTTGACGAGGCAACTTTATCAGACTTCAGGCGTCTCGCAAGGGATGCAAGGCCAGGCATCAGGTGCGCGATCATACGCGATTCAGAAACTTCATACGTAATGCGAATTAAAGGTGGACACATGTCTCAAATGATTTCACCTTATAACGCAATTCATTTCGCTTAAAAAAAAACTTTGAAGAACTTTCGGCGGGATTCGAACCCACGGCCATTGGTTGCGAGGCCAGACAGGCTATCTCACTGGGTCGCGCAAGGCGCGCTTGCACGGCGAATGAAAACGCGATGCGAACGGGGCCCGACAACGCTGTCGCGTTCCACTTCTAAAGGCCAAGGTTGAGCGTCCACCAAGTTCTTTTACTGATGTGTTGTTCTCGAGTATCGCCATCCCCATTTGCCCCCATTAATCTCAATTGTGGCGACGGCTCGTCACTGTCATAACAACGCGTTTTCAAATAAACATTAAAAGTTTCGCCGAGGGCATGTTTTCCCACACAGCACCTGTCAGAGCGGTCCTTTTTTCCGCACGGGCTAAAGCACCTTCTTTCCCACTTCTCAGATGACTGCGTTGGAGCGGAAAAAAGCTGCTCTAATTAAGTTTTTGCGTCTGCGAAAAGGATGTTTGTAGGTTGTTTTACATGTGCTTCTCTTTTGTTTGTGCTCATACTTGGATGAAGTTAAGTTGTATGTAGCTTTAATTTCAAGACATTTGCGCCAGAGGACATCAGACAAAATGCTTCCGAGAGGAAGCTTGACGGAGACTTTTGCGCATTGGTTACATGATGTAAATAAAACAACACAAGCATGTACTTAAACACAACGACGGGCGCGCTCTGTTGTCTAAGTTAGACAATTAGTATAAGTGCGGTCTATAATTTGCTCGTTAAGCAGTACGCGGGCTAAGAGCACGGGCAACCAGAGGGCCGATCAAACCAGAGAAGCTCGCACTTGTATTTTTTGCGGTTTGTTCACGTAAAGGTAAGGCAATGTATAGAAAGTTCTGGAGGTAGATGACTGGAAACGGTGATGAGTGTGTGACGTACAAAAAAAAAGCAACTTGTTTTATCTGCCGAAACCAGCCAGCACCCTCAGTGCGTGTAATTACAAACCTTAGATGTTCCTAATTGTTCCATCCAATTACTTAGCAAGAGGCATATTTAATTTCTTTTTCTCAATTATGACACGGAGGAGTCTTATATTTAAGTATGCTGTTTTTGAACCTATACTCACTGGCAATGACTAAAACGGCAGAGAAGAACTTCAGCGCGCTCGAGCAGCCATAGAACGGCCGAAGGCATGGACCGCGTGCTCGGGTCCGGGCCTTCGAAAGAAACGTCGTAACATTCTCATTTGTCAGAATCATAAAAACTAAAAAACGCAAAATTCATAAAATTGTAAAGTTGCTGCACAAAATCTGCGTGTAATTTTTTTGTGTGTGTTTTTGTGTTTTTTTTAATCATGTTTACACGACCCTTTATTTTAGTCCGTGTTTTTTGCGTTTTTTTTTATTGATATTTCCACTACCCTTTATTTTTGTCTTTTTTTAGATTGTCGTGCACATGCATTGTGCTTTCGAGGATTTTATGGTTTCTTTCTTTTCTATTAGTTATAATTTTGCACTTTGCACTTTGATGACCTGGGTCTGCTTTAAAGGGGTACGGAAGCGAAAAGACGTGAGCGTGGGCTCTCTACCCAAAAGTCAGCCAGTGAGAAGCGCACTACGTATCGCGCTCTTGACGTCAGTAGTTCATGCACGGCCAAGGGTACTGTAGTTGGAACTTCTGCCACTGGGTGGCGTCAACGCGGGATTATTTTGGGCAGTAGTAATATCCGAAGACTGTACGCCCCGTGGCCAATGCATAGCTTGCCCGTAACGTCATTCGCGGCCATGACGGTATTTTATGTGCCTTGGGCGTTCGGTTCACCGTGTTAGTTTCACACCGCAGAAGTAGTAGCTCGAAGGAACCAATTAGTAGAAATAACCGTCAGTACCCAGCAATGGCGACACCTGCGAGCTATGTGTAAAAGGTATCCGCCGGGTGCCATATTTGAGCGCGCCATCTACACCCTATCCCGGGGTGGGTGGGAGGGGGGGATGTTCATGGTTGGCTTGGTAGAGGTCCCCGCAATCATCAGATCAAGCTCCAGCCTATAGTCTGCAAAACAAGGACAATCTTGAAGTTGTGGTATGCACGTTGCGGAGGCACTGTGGATACTGTAACATAAACAACGTAGTACACCCGTTAGTGTTCTCCCGCAGCTCACATTCAGAACTAAGTAACTCCATTAGCGAGCCATGCTGCTCATATCTGGCACTGCTTCTGAAGAACTCATGACGAGGCGGCATTCTAATGGAGCTTCCCAGAACGCTACCAGACACAATTTTGAAATCGGTTAATTCGTTTCAAAATTACTTTTCTTGACTTCTCTGCCGGCAGCCCAGAGACACTAGTCTGGGCTAGTGTTTGTGGGCTGCTGGCACGACATACACCAAATTCACTATGGTGTCAGAAGACTACTCAATCAATATTTTCCTACATCATCACGTAAATTTTAAATAAAGTAAAAAAACGCAACTACTCAAAAGCGAAACCGGACTGGGGAGGAAGAAGAAATATTGAGGAGGACAGAGTCTCCGGTAATCAAATAATTACACCAACCGCGTTTTTTTTAATTCTTTTTGTTTTGTTTTTTGTTGTTGTGCGAGTCAGACTTTATTGCACACGTCGCACGAAAAACGCAAAAGTCGAGCACATCGTGCTTGACGTTTCCGCGTTTTTCAAGCTCTACCCATTCGTGTTCGTAAGACG
This sequence comes from Ixodes ricinus, assembly GCA_037355805.1. NCBI lineage: Eukaryota > Metazoa > Arthropoda > Arachnida > Ixodida > Ixodidae > Ixodes > Ixodes ricinus. The sequence goes on along the minus strand of JAZHYW010007767.1, from coordinate 9,850 downwards.
AACGATGTCTTCAGACAGAAGAAGGGGCGGCGACTTGGCGACGCCTTCGTGCAAATAGCTTTGATGGTCGGGCGTGTCGTACGGAACAAATCCTCCTTGTTTTGATCGGGAAACGATTTCTCTTTCGAAGCTAGACAAATTCGCCTGTACTGCGAACAACGATTGTCAAGTAGAGTTCCCGCTCCCGTTGTCCGCCGCCATCGCTTCGTCGACTTTGTTCAGCCGTCCAGTCCGCGACACCCGCGATGCGATGCCATGATGAGAATTATGCAGAGAATGCTCAGAACGTTTCCATTTCTCTGTGCAACTTTTTTTCCCTTTTTTTCTAACAACGTATTTGGAGCTTTTTAGAAGCCACAAGAAATGAGTATCGTATTTTTGTTTCTATTTTTAATATTGAGTGTGTGTCTTGATGACCGACGACTTTGATTACTTTTGGAGTGCGTGTCTGAACCTTAGAGAACAGCACGTGACCACGAAGAAGAGAGTGAGCGCGGCTCAAACTAACCAAATCTCAATCGGCGGTTTTTTTGTTTTTTAAAGAAAACGAATTTTGAGTCTTAAATCGTGTTGTGGGCAGTTGGGCTCTCATATGTCATGTACAAATAAAAACCTTGACAGGCATAAATACCCTGTCAGTGCCCCTTTAAAGTATTGCTCCTAATCTTAATTAGGTTTTCTTTAAAATGCGCCGTCGTAGCTTCTCAGGAAACAAAAAAAGACAACAAAATGTACAAAATTGCGAAACAGCACAGTTTGGCTGCAATTTGTTCACCCACAAATAAATGAATTATAAAAAAAAACTCTTAAGGTTGTGATATATAAATTTAAAAACTGCGTAAGCGGTTGTTTCGTTTACCTTCTCGTTCTTGGCCATGCCTTTTTTTATCAATGAAATATTAACTAGCTTAAAACGTCAAGGCCCTCTAGTTCTCATATAAACTTCTTCCAATACAAAAGCCCAATCTAGGTTTCTACTTTCGGCTGGGACCCGAGACTCACAGGTTGTGAACAACACGTTCGCCAAAGATGATACACAGCAAAACATTACCGTCGTTTTATTTTATTTATATTTTTACGTACTGCACTGTTTTCTTTTTTTTTCTTATACCAGAGCAACCACCAGCCCTCTTAGATGCAGCAACATGCTCGTAAATCGTGCGTCCCAACGTTAAGCGCCATTAGTTTGGTCTTTGTCACTATCCTTACTACTATTACTACTGCTTCTTCTGATACCGTGACAGACGGCCTAATGGAACTTCCGTTTCTGAAGACTTATTTTATGTTCCTACCGATGGAATCACTGTATAAGCTGCTGTAAGTAGTAAGTTCGTGTTGCTGTGTGTCTGATCGACGAAATGAGAAGTTGACTGAACCTATGTTTACACTTCTCTCAGAAGATACAATCCCTCCCTACCCCGTTCCCCCTATTTTCGGATGATGCTCCTGCAATTTCCGCTATCAATGTTTCTTGGTATCAATGCCGATGTGGCGTCTAGACTAGTCCGAGTTTGCCGGTTATAGGACTGTTTTTATTGTTTGATGTTTTGTCTCTGTTACGAATGTTTTGCTTTTGCTGTGATAATATATTAAACTGATTTGCTTGTCTGTACGTTGTTTATATTCAAATAGTGCGTTATATTGACCTGTCGGCATGATTTTCAATTTGATCAAAAATTTGGGTTCACTCTAACGATGCTTATTAATCCGGTATGGAACTGGATTTGTTTTCATTCTCGGGTTATCATCTGTGATAATAAAAAGCGTCATAAATCATTTTTGGGTTTTTTGTTTGTGTACATGTGTCTGCCTATATTCACACATGCGCAAGTTGGAACGCTTCTGTGGCATGCGTTTGAGCATGTAACGTTTGTTTGTAATCTAAAGTATTATACTTTATTTGTTCTTTGCTGCGTTTTTTTTGTACAATTATTCGTTTTTGTAAGTTTCGGCGTAATTGGGGCGACCAAGAACGCACAAGACACAAATACATTTTACGTTGATATTTATTAAAGCCTCCTTTTACGTGCGAGCGTCCCTTACTAAAGCTCTATTCACGTTTTCACTAAAAAAAAAACGCGAACAAAAAAAACACAAAAGAAAGTCCGTTTCCTCAGAGAGCATTACTAATTATGACTGTAGGGTATTGCCCGGTATATCTGACCACTGCATGGTTGTTCTATCTCTTCCCACCCAATCGGTTTCTCACTCTGAATTCGCTTACAGTACGTACAAGGATTTCAATCGGGCTGATGACGTAGCTATTCTGGACGAGCTAGACTGGTCATACGGAACATTTGAGAGAATTGCTGACGATCCTACGGTGTCGGTTAACGACTTGTGGATTTATATGAAAGAAGTTAGTACCAAGTGTATAACAAGGTATGTACCTACTAGGACTAAAATAGGGCAACGCACAATCCCTGGATTAATAGAGATATTATTCACGCGAAAAGCAAAATATCGCGCTGTCGAGCACGGGAAACGGAACAAATGGTCCCGGAATAAATGGTCCCGGAATAAATGGTCCCGGAACAAATGGCCCCGGAACTAATGGTCCCAAGTACAAACTAGGAAAAAATGGTCCCACATAAATGTCGCCAATGTGGCTCTTGCGTTGTCGGGTAAATCCGATAAAATCCAATAACACTCGCCGGTAAACATTTTATGGTTTCCAATTTATAAGAAAAGCTCCGTATTTCGAGGCTGCCGGTTGCATAAACTCGAACCGGTTTTTATATTTTCCCGAGAAGCTCAGAAATGTTTTGCGCTATGCAAACCTAATGCACCTCTAAAGGCATCGAGCTCCGCTTGTTATGTGTGCTACCATCACGCGTCATGACGAGATGAAAGTAATTCGAGTTTTATGGCTTCAACAGGGGAGGCACTCACTTCATCGAATGACGTTTTAGCAAACGCCCACGTTTCACAGAATGACACTTTAGCGAATAGTCGGCCGCCGGGAAGTGGCGTTCACGGGCGGGCCAAGTGGGTTCACATTTTTGCAATGAGCGGCGCCGCGGACTGTCGCCGCTAAGCGGCGTAAGCGCAGCGCGGGGAGGGGAGGGGGGGGGGGTAACACGCGCCCCCGTTATTCGCCAAAACGTCGATTCGCTCAAATCTCGCTGTTCGCTAAAGCGTCATTCGCTCATGTGATATGGACCCGCTTCAACCGTAAGACTAGGGGAACTCATTTTTCGTTTCAATTGAGCCGACTGATATAAATATTCTAAAGCTTCTTATATGAAAATAGTAATAACTCCTATAATATCGAATAAGGTCAACGAAATTACCAGTTACGGATAACTGGATAGTATTCATGTCGAAATATGATTTTGAATAAAATTAAGCTCAATACCCGACCAGCTTCTTCGAAGTAATCGGCCTCAAAATATAGACGAGATCCTTCATTCCACCACGAAATCACTGATTGCATAACGGATGAAGTATATTCCATGGTATATCTTAGTTTCAAAACAATCTTCTTAAGGGACCATTTTTTCCTATCCTAGATTTGGGACTGTTAGTTCCCGGACCATTTGTTCCGGGACCATTTGTTCCGGGACCATTAGTTCCGGGACCATTAGTTCCGGGACCATTTGTTCCAACACCCGTCGAGCACGGATTCGTCAACTACCCGACCCGGACGGACGCAGCAAACTAGGAACGTCAAGTCAAAATCTTAAATCACTGATTAAAGCAGCGAAAAATAAATACCACAATATAACTATGTCAGCTTTTCTAATTTCATCTCCTCGCAAATTTTGGCGGCACATCAAACCAGCAAAAGAGGGTGTAGGAAAAATTGAGGTTGAAGGACGTACGATCCAGGATGAATGCATAATAGCAAATTGTTTTAATCACTTCTTTTCAACCGTATTTTCTATGGACGACGGGACTACGCCTGTGTTCGACAACCTAGAGCATGTACCCCTAGTGGGTCCGAAGATTTCATCGAACGTCGTTTCATCGAACACCGTTTCATCGAATGCAATTTCATCGAAGCCGTTTCATCGAACGCCGCCTACTTGAACAGTAGGAATTCTACATCTAGGAAATATTTTTCTTTTTAGCGCCAGGAGGATAACAGCGTTTTAATATTTATTATAATTTATAAACTTATACATATATAAAATGAAGAAACCTTTTCTGTCACCTTCTATTCTTTTTTCTCTTTTTTAGTATCGATTACCTCTGTTAATGTGGCCAACAAGAAACGGGAACACTGAGGACACTTTTTAAAGCTGCGAAGCTGTGCAGTGTTGAATGCACGTCCGTTCAAGGGCGTATATAACTTCGTCCTTGAAGAGACCTATTCTACTTCAAGACGAAGCCGTTCTTGAAGCAGTGATCTGTCTCCGTGTCTCATGACACGGAAAAAAAAAGACGCGTCTCTCCTCTCTGTTAATTTACTGTAACCGACAGAACTATGGACCTGCCGGATATTTGACATACTGTATATATATACTGCATGTCGAAGATCCGACGGGTTTACGGTTCTGACGGTTGAAATAAATTAACGAAGAGGGGAGACGCGTCTTTTAAGAACATATATGTTCTTAGAAAGAAAGCTATTCTCCTAGGATAAAATAAAAACACAGGAAAATTGACAAACACAAAATAAAAAACGCGCTGCGTAGAATAGCTGTTTGCCTCTTAAGAAAGGGCCTTTCACTCGTGAATAAATAGAGAGATAAAGTGGCGAAAACTGTGTGGCCGAGAACAGCCGCCTTCCTTGCCAGAAAAGAAAAAGTCGCGTATACACTCAAGTTTTGATATGATAGATACCTTCTGTAAATTAGCAGCCAACATTTAGGTGGACGCAAAATTGAACGGGTAGTAATTCTATTTCTGGTGAATTTAAAGCGGCGTCAATACTATTTCAAAAGCGATAGTAAATTATGTAAAAAGTATTTTATTACTCCAAAATTTAGTGAAGGGAAGTTCGATGAAACGGCGTCAAGTGATTCGATGAAACGGCGTTCGATGAAACGGCGTTCGATGAATCGGCGTTCGATTAAATGTCCACTTATTCAATGAAACGACGTTCGATGAAATGGCTTCCGATAAAATGTCCGGTACCCGTCTCCTATCCCCGATGTAAGTTTATCTCTTGATGCTATTGTCGACTTGTTGCTTAACCTAGATTGCAAGAAAGCAGCCGGTCACGACAAGATCCCGAATACGTTTCTCAGACGTTACGTTGAATCACTGTCTAACTATGTTAATAATATTTTTGATAAATCTCTTTCAACAGGATTCCTGCCTTATGACTGGAAAATTGCTAAAATTGTACCTGTTTTGAAGTCGGGTAAAGCTTCATTCGTTAACAACTACAGGCCAATTTCGTTAACATCAACATGTGGAAAACTTCTTGAACATATAATTTCGAACCATATACATTCTTTTTTGAGAAATCATAACTTGTTGAATAGCTTTCAGCATGGATTTCGCAAGGGGTTGTCTACTGTCACTCAGCTTGTTGAAGTTGTGCATGATTTTTCCGAGATTTTGAACCGCAGGGATCAGGTTGACGTCATATTTTTAGACTTTAAGAAGGCGTTCGATAAGGTTAACCATAGGAAGTTATTGATCAAATTAAAATCTATTTTAAAAAATCCCGTATTAGTCAGATATATAGAGATGTTTTTATGATGAACGGAGGCAATTCGTAGAAATTAAAGATAAGCACTCCGATATGAGTGATGTCAAATCGGGAGTCCCCCAGGGCACGGTCCTCGGACCGCTATTCTGCCTAATATTTATAAACGACATAGTTAAAAACCTTACCGTCCAGGCTAGATTATTCGCCGATGACTGCATATTGTATACAGAAATTAAAACACCCATGGACCAACTTAACCTAAATACATGTATTGCGCGCATTGGTGAATGGTGCAATACATGGCAAATGTCGTTAAATTTGGAAAAAAACCGTTTGCATGACAGTTACTCACAAAACTAAACCCAGTATGTTTGTATATGAGCTAGAAGGAAACCCGATTGAAAGGGTTAGCAAATACAAATATCTGGGTGTGACCATTTCTCACGATCTACGCTGGGGTACGCACATAGATTAATGTTGTTAAAAAAGCGAACGCCAAATTATGGTACTTAAGACGGTCCCTAAAACTGAGTTCAGTCAACACAAAACTTTTGGCATATAAAACGGTCGTCAGGCCGGTCATGGAATGTGCATGCGAAATCTGGGACCCCCACACTAAGCAAGATGCCCTTAAATTAGAAAGAGTGCAGAGGCTCGCTTTGCGCTTTATATTTTCTAAATATCGTCGATTAGATTCGCCAACGGCTTTGTACTCGAGAGCCAAACTTTCGCTACTAAAGGCTAGGCGTAAAGAGAAAAGGTTAAAATTTCTTTACATGGTTCTTAATGATTATCTACAGATAGACAAGACAGCTTACTTAATTCCCGATGCGTCTAGAATTACACGTAACAAACATAGTCGTGCCCTTCACCAGCCCTGCTGCTTCAAAGACTGTTTTAAGTATTCTTTTTTCCCCTCACGATAAGCGAGTGGAACTCTCTCCCAGAACAAGCAGTATCGTGTCAATCGCTGGAATCTTTTTGTTCTTATCTTGCATTTGATGACGTGGGCAGCAATCCTTGAAATGGCATGTTTATTTAGTTACTATTCCCTCTTTTTGTCGCTTCATGACTTCCAGCCAGCGTCATTCTTCCATTGTTGTATTGATTTTACATTTTTTCCCCAGTGTCGAATGATTCTTTTGTAATATATTTTTAGGACGGGTTTGCAACGAACGCAGTTGTCAAGTTTTTGTTGTTTGTTCTTGTTTCCTTAATGTGTCCAGACCAAGTTTCAAATGTTCTTTTCATTTTTTTATTTTTTCCTTCAGTGTTTATCAAGTTTTTTGTTCATGCCCTCCTATCATAGTCCCATGTAGGGACTGATAGTATTTTGAAATAAATAAATAAATAAATAAATAAATAAAAATATTAGTCGCTGCCCCCTGAGAGTGCGCTGTTGCAGATAAATATAAAGTTCGATGCTTTGAGCCTTAAGAAGGCAAAATAAGTACAAGACCCGAGTACAATGCAGGAGAAAACTGATCATAATGGTATCTTTATTCATGTAGTAAAGTATATAAATATTGTAAAAGTTGGTCTGTAAAGAAATTTTGTATGAATTACAATTAGGCCGGTATATTAAGAAATATTTGATATAAACGTAAAAATAAAATTATATACTTATATGATCTGAGAGTACGAGTTCAGAGCTCACGTACGTTTGATGGTATGTGTACGGAATTGGTGAATATGTTGCAGATAACTTACTCAACGTGGTACTTTACGAAGGAATAAATTAGTTTTGTATTTTTCTATAGTTAATCTAGCTGTGGGCGACATAACGTCGAACTGAAATCACATAAAGACCTAATAACCTGCGGTAAAAACAATGTCAAGCTTAATAACTACGGCGCAAAAAATGACCCTCTGAAAAATGTATAAAAAAAAAGAAAGCGAAAGTTTATATAGCGTAAGCAATGGGTATCCTCAATTCACGCGGACATAAGAAATAAAAACGTAGAGAAATCAGTAAGGCATAGTACATGGCGAGTGTGCAGAAGTCAATCAAAGTATCAAGGACGTGATAAATGGTTCTTCCACTCTCAAACGTTTCACACAACGTACGTTTCCCAATTTCTCGACTGTTCAATTTAAAATAACTTTTTTAGAGCGCAGCTCTTAGGTGCTCGTTCCCGTGTGTCCCGGCGCCGCCGCGTAACCACTCGCGTTGCATTTTGGGACGTCACAGACCTATACACCAATTCAATTCCCCGCTAAATTTAGCGAATAAACTAAATTGGCGGGTATGTCTGTGACGTCCCATAATGAAACACTGCGCATTCAGCTTCCTCGCTAAATTCAGCGGCAAAACTGACGCCACATGGCCTAACCACCAATTCAATTCCCCGCTAAATTTAGCGGGGAAGAATCGAATTGGTGGTGAGTTCACGCGATGTCAATTTTTCCGCGAAATCTAACGGAGAAACTGAATTTGTTCATAGATTACGTGACAGAAGTCATATGACGTTATTTTCCCCGCTAAATTTAGCGGGAAACTGAATTGGTGTTGAAGTCACGGGGCGTAAATTTTCCAACTAAATTTAGCGGGAACACAGTGGGAGGGGAGAGGTTTTGGGGAGGAGGAGGAAGATGAGGAGGGGAGGGGAAGAGAAGGGGAGGGGAAAGAGAAGAAGGGAAAGGAGGAGGAGATTGAGGAGGGAGGAGAAGAGGAGCAGGAGAAGAGGAGGAGGAAGAGGAGGAGGCGGAGGTCCTCCGTACCGTTACAACTTGGGTTTGGGCTAGTTGGTCCATCACTGAATAGAAGGTTAAAAAGCGCGAACAAAAGGGGACAATGAAGAAACACGGATGACAGGACAGGTGCTTCTCCGTACCCTCCACTCCCATCCTCCTGCTCCTCCTCCTCCTTTATAAACCCTCCTCCTGCGTACCCTCCCGTCACGGTATATCGCAAAATCAAAATACCTCAGGAGCAGCGCTCGAATTTCGCGTTATAAATTTGTAAGCGTCTTTCAATTTTCTTTCATCTGGATGAACATTAGTTTCAAATGTGTTTCTGTATCATTAATGCATGATAAACGTTGAAGACTCTATTCTAGGATTCGTACTGCGATAGATAAGTGGCTCACGTACAGTGGAGACATCAAACGGCCCTAGGGGCTGTCTCACTTTCTTGTGTGAACTTTGGCACAACAAACTACTGTAATTGTCCTTGCAGAGTAACTGCTTCTCTGTTGTGCTCCAAATGCCCCAGGGAGGCGCTTGAAACTCGCCAAAGTGGAAACATACACCCTTGCTCTGCACCTGACAGCCGGAAATCGATGTGGATAGAAAACCTTCTCTTTTTCTACACTTAATGTTTGTAACTCTTTTTTTTTTAATCTTGGTTCGTTTTTTAGAATACACTGAAAATGATTTCAAACTTTTAATAATGTTCAGGCAGGTGGATTGTGCTGCTGAGCTTGTTTTCGCTTCCGCACTAAGGGTGAAGCCTAAAAATTCTTTTCGAAACGCCAGTCGTACCCTGGAGCTGTTGTCGCCGTGGTTGCCACATCTACGGCGTCGAAGTAAGACGGCTCATTATCTTTGTGCAAGATGAACTTCAGTTAACTTTCGACGTCATTTCGGAAACTATTTACCTGGTTAAGTTACAGACTTTATCCCGAAAATGCTGTCTCTTCTCCGGTCAGCGGACTGCATTTAAAATCACTGTCAGGCTCTTTCCTTTTTTTTTTTACTGCTCGTTATGCTTATTGTTAGTTTGTGTTTTTTTTTCGCGTGTTGTTTTAGTGGACGTTTTATTTTAGTAGCTCGGCAATTGCGCTCATTCTTCCATGCGCCATCACCGCTATCACAGTCAAAAATACAAAAAAAATCACACGCAGTCATATATATTATTTGATAACGCAAATATTACAATGTGCAGCAAGGTGGACAGTAATAACGACTATAAACGCTGAAGAAGGGGAACAAGGAAGACAAAGGACAAACACATATCTGCAAAAAGCTTTGCATTCAGTATTATTAATAGCATAGCCTTACAATGCAGGCCGTTCACCAGTGTTGGTCTTAGACTGGTGGAAGTTGACAAAACACGTTTGCTCCGCTAACGTTCAACTCCTGGTTAGCTCAATAAAGAAGAAAAAAAAACTCCTGGTTAGCTCGGTTGGTAAAGCACTCTACAGGAAAAGGAGAGGTCCCTGGTTCTATCCCAGGTCATGGCGGATTTTTTTTTCAGTCGCACACCAGCCAGTTACTTAGTTGTGTTTGGAGATTTGTGCTTGT
>JAZHYW010007765.1:0-20688 GCA_037355805.1 Ixodes ricinus | reverse complement strand
GTACCAACAAGCTCAACTCTTTACTCTTTGTACTTAAACATTTTGATTCAGGTAAAATATATGTTACTGGTAAACAAAGGGATGTTGAGTCGTATGAACACGACGTTATGTACGTTAATGTAGATTTTCTTCTACTCTTGCGTCGAAATTAAATAACTGAATTTCATATTTTTGGTACCTAAAAACAAAAGTAAATTGCACGGACGATCGAAGAAACTATATAGTTAATCGTTTCACGGCGTAAATAGTGTATATTGCCAGAACAACGCGGAAAATATATTCTCAATTTAGCGGTTCAAACCGGTTCGAACCGGTTCGAACCGGTTTGAACCGTTATTTTTTGCTCCCCGGAACTGAACCGGAACCGAACCGAAAGCCGTGAACCCGAACTGAACCGAACCGATAAAAATTTCGGTTCGACACTCTGGTCTTGACACCATGACGTCACGTGACCACGTGGTTAATCATAGCACCAACACACAAGCACCACGAAAACTCGCAATTTGTCATACATTGCAATTGACGATTTGATCAATACACAAAAATACAGCTTCCAACCCTTTTTTCCGGAAATGCCCATTTGCTTTGGTAACACTAACAAAAAAGCTAAAAAGTTAACTGTTCTGAATCGGTTAGCTTTATTTTTTTTCCGGTTCAGTTCCAAGATGGCGGCGAAGATTTCGAGTCCAGTCTCCAATTCGGCTAAAAAAAATAACGGCTCGGTCTCAGTTCCGGTTCGGGCTAAAAATAACGGTTCGTTCTGGTTCAACAACCCGATTTATATCATTTTGGTTTGTATTCCCTACCTTGGAACCCCCCCCCCCCCCCTCTCCTTTGCGGGAGAAAACCTAGTTCCAAGTGGGCAGAAAGAAACTCAATTTCGTAAGCATGTGAAATATAAGTCCATGAGGAAATTCCTACGATTCGATAGAACAGCTGGAAAGCATCTTAAAGGTTCCCACCTCATATGACTCGGAGGAGGCCGATCTTAAAAACCCGAGTTGACTGCCACGATATTTTTTTCCGGCCGACAAACTGGGAAGGACAGAACATGACAGAAAGAAAGGACGGTGGCGCCTTTCAAAAAAATCTGGCGGGCACTTTCCAATTTACCAGTATTCTTAATTTGTTTGATTGCAATCTTTGCTGTTGTTTAAAAAAAGGCACCCTTTTTTTTATTTACTCCCCACTTTTTGCCGCAAAATACAAAAAAAAAAGCGAGTGGGTCGTTTTACGAAAGCTGCGTGGCGCCGCCTGCAAGATGCTTTACTTCTCGCCTGCCGCCCTTCTCTTTTTTATTTTAACCTGGCTGTCCCCCATGTTGGAGGCTATGATTAAACACTTTCGTACCAGAAGAATACAACTATTAGATAATAGATGCTTTTTCTTGTTTGTACACGCGCCACTGAGTGCCGTCTTTATGCGAACAAGGTGCATTACTAGAAAACTAAGTAAGTAATATTTTAGGCCGGGAAATCCAAGTATGCGGATAAACGAAGCGCATACGACACGCTCGAACGTTTCTATATTATCGCCAGCAAAAATGAAATAAAAATAAATAAATAAATAAAGAAAAGAGCACACCGAGACTTCAACTACTGTTAAACTAAGATTTTATTTACAGTTAGAAAGTCACACGCTGGTAACACCACGTCACTTGTCAATAGATGCACACCCGTGCGGAAACTACGAGACATTCGGACACAAACTTCGGCTTATGGTACACGAAACGAATCCGGCGGTCAACCCAAGTTGCTCACGTGACTCGGCCCCCAAAAACTACGAGGCTCCGTCGACAAGTGGCCACATTTCGGGTTTTTATGTGTTCGCAAACTGGGAGGCGAGAGGGTATAGCCGCTGATCACGTGCTAACCGATACCGACCTTCCATATGCTATGACAGTTTACCATCATAGTATATTATGATATGATACCATGATATGATAGTGACATCAACGACAACAGGGTCTGAGCGGGACACTTTTGTCCTCGATAGACCCTTTTCAAAAATCCCGCCAGGCATCACAGATGGTCGCCATTTCTTGGGCTTAGACTTAGGCTAGGTGGCGCAAGCTACCGCCCGTTACAAAGCGTATAGCCATTAAGCATCCATCCATGGGCACGAAGCGCGTGATTGGACCAGAGTCGTCGCCGAGCGCTGACGTAGCCCTCGCGTCCAATACGTGCCGAGATCACGTGCCCAAACAATGGCGGACCCGAATGATCGGCGCAGCCGCCACTAGGTGGCGCGCGGAATTTTGAAAAGGGCCTATTATTGATATGGTTTATAGACAGCTACACACGTCCCAAAAAGGAGAGAAGAAAAATCGAAAAAGCAAGCTCCAAAAAACTCAGTCAAGAGTCGACATGGACCAAATGATATGTCTTTCGATTTCTTGGCGGCGCGGAAGTGCTTTCGCACTGCGGCGAGGGGGGAGGGGGGGGGGGGCACTGCAGCAACTAACTGCAACCGTATAATAATAATAATAATCACAATAATAATGATAACAACAACAGCAACAACAAGGAAACGTCACACCCTCATAACGTGCCAAAAACAAAGAAAAAGGAGTGCACAAGCAAAGGCTAAGGTGGTTGAACGGTAATTCAGATTATGAATAGCACAGAGTACGTCAGTTCAGAGTAGTGACACCAATTAAAAATCGAGCAAATCTTAAGGAACATCCCCAACTTTCTTGGACATCCCTAAGTTTCTTGGACTTCTCGGCAGCTTCGCTGCTACATGAACTAAAATGAGAATTTCAACTGAACAACGAACATTGCAATGGTCCCCGGGAATATTTTAGATGACAATCATAAAATATCAATAAGCAGTAATTAAATGTTTGGACCACGTATAGTTTTTATTCCACAAATCTACAAAACATTTTTTTTTGGCATGGAATTTGATAGGTTGCATTAACAAAATTGTCATTTCTGCTTTTCTTGTAAAAAGATTGTAAAGTTCCCGAGGACTGTAATTGCCTATGTATCATAGAACACATATCAATTAGAATTTTGATCTTTCCTTGAAACCTTTTTATTCCAAGGAGTGTCCCAGAAAGTTGACCATGTGGGCACTTAGTACCATGTCTGTAATTGAGTTATAGCATAAAATAACTTAGTGAACTAAGACGCAACTTTTACGGAGAGAACTTCCAAAGAGAAGCTGCAGTGCTTAGATGTCACGTTCAGAGCTCAGCATGCGACAAACCAAGCAACCTCGGTTGTGAAGGACACACTAAGACGCAAGACACACTTCATGTGCAACAAACTGTGCATCGTCCCACACCGTCTTTCAGCGTTGGCAGCGGAGGGTCAGCCCTACGGTCCTACACAGCAAACCATGTTTCCGACATTGCACAAAGGCCTGTGCAAAGAAAAACAACAAAAAAAAATGCAGGAGACGATGGTACAAGGCGTGCTAGAGGGCACAACAGCTTTGGTTGGTGGAAGACAGGAAAATGCCAGACCGATTTGCACCCTGGGGATACAAGAGTCCAGTTTAACCGTTCCGTAGCACAACGACACCACGGCACAGAACGTTGCATTGTCACATCATTTCACGAGGACAACTACCACGACACATCTCCAGAAACTCTCTCGTCAGAAGTAACGTTCGTCACGCTGACACACTTCATTCCCACTGATGGCCGCAGGGTACCGTCCAATGCCCGACCAGCAGCCATTACCGACACTGCCGTTGTGCCAATGTGAGTCTTTGAAGGCGTGCACCTTGCAATCACTGGAGCCTCAAGCTCGCAGCATTCGGTACGATCACGACGACGGCACTCGGTACACATTGTCTATTTGGCGATTTCACGTATACAATGGAGTAATGTGCATCCCTGAAGTTGCATTTCACACTTGAAGTAGCTAATAGTCGTTTGTGGGCTTGTGGGAAAGATGAGGCACAATAGGAACTAGCTAGGTGCATCATCAGACCTTTTTAGGCATAAGCTGCAAGGATATTTGTCTTCTGCAGCTCCTTTGTCAGCTGAGGTTTTTTGGAAACTAATTCTCTGTTTTGTACACTGACGTCAGCTAGCTTTTGATCCAGGTTTCCTTTTAACTGCTAGGTAATTTCTCTCCATAGTCTCCCAACTATCCAAGTGTAAAATACAGATTATCATTCAAAGCAATGTCACGAAAAACATCTACTCTTTCGTGTCGTAAGATTACGCTCCCTCATCGATGAATATGTGTCGTTTTCAGCTAGTTCACTCACTCAAATCAGTCATTCGCTAACCCTTCTAAATGAATGAGGGGTCGCACGGATTGAGCTTCTTGAAGCAGCACACATCATCCCTATGATCACAGTTCGCTCTCAGACGCACTGTTCAAATAACAAGGAGATCACTCGCATTTAGGTGATGCGATTGGGCTCCTGTCGCCTCCCTCCAACAACAGCTTGCCACTCACCCCAGCTGCACTACAATAAAGACTGCACACTTGAAACCCCTTCAGCTCATTTCAAGCATCTCTCAAAGTTCGCACAGTTTCAGGCATGAGCAAATGAGCTGACCATAGACACTGTGACGTGACCTTCGAATTAAACACCTCAGGTGAAGAGCGGTCTACTTGCAGCTAGAACTGGTCTTAGCTGGACCCAGCTGGATTGTCTCATTTTCAGCTGGACGTCCAGCTAGGACCAGTTCCATAATCCAGCTCCAGCTAGACTGACTTTCAGCTTTGACGTCTTTAGTCACCTCTGTAGTCAGAGTCCTTGGGGGGCACAGCTAAAATGTCGAGTCCTCCTTGTAGCAGGACTTGAAGCTGCTCTTGTAGTGATGGCGAGTGCCGTCGTACTGTTCGTAAACACACATTGTGGAAGTCACCGTAGCCGTCTCCAAGCCACAGTCAGAGTCACGGCCGTAGCCATTTTCAGTCACGTCCTAGCCACAGAGCCAGTCTCAGACAAAGCAGCACAGCTTCTTCCACCCCGTCTTCTTTCCCTTGCTGGCGGTCCTCCGGTCGAGGGAGAAGGCCCTCCTTCGGGGAAAGGGCACGAGCCCGTTGGTCAGCAAGCCCATGCTGCTGCTGCTACTGCTGCCGGGAGAAGGCCGTGCCGAACACGTCTGGGGGCGACTGCCCACCAGGCCGGAGTTGTGGGACCGGAGGGCTGCCACGATGGCCGTGTCGAACACCTCCTTGAGATTCTTCTGGGTGAGCGCCGAGCACTCCACGTAGGCCAGGGCCCCGTGCCGGTGGGCCGCCTGCTTGGCGCTCTGCTCTGGCACCGGCTGCTCCCCATAGCGTGCCAGTTCGATCAGCACCTGGAGTCGGAGAGGCAAAAGGTCTTCAGACAAGTGCTCCGACACGCCGGGGGTAGTTGTGTACCGAACACCAATGGTGGTTTGTTGCGTGGTCAACCTTTCTGATCTCTACTGTTGTGCAACGTGTGACCACCTCCCCCCTCAAAAAAAAAAAAAAAAAAAAAAACAAAACAATACTGGGTTGTTTTTTTTTTCTTTCACAATAAAGTATGCATTGCCAAACACTCAGCCTCTGCCCGAATGCAGCACTAGCGATCCGAGCCACGTGCCAAAGTTTCAGAACTAACCGTTGTCACATTAAAACACTATAAGTGATTTTCTGAAATTCTCTAGGGGAAAATGAGATCCGTTCTTGGTAACTTGGGCCATTCAGCTCTATGTATGCAAGGGCCGCCATTTTCCCATTAAAAATTTCAGAACGATCACCAACTGTTTAATGAAATAACAGTTAGTTTTGAAACTTTGGCACCTGGTCTGGATTGCTAGCGCTACATTTGGGCGGAGAATGACAGTTCGGCAATGCATAATTTATTTATGCAATAAAAGTTTATTTGTTGTTGTTGGAGAGGGCGGGGGGAGGGGGGTGGGGGGTGCGACTAGCTTGTTCAATTTGTGCTACAGGCTTACTGGATGAGGGTTCCAGTAACCCAACAGAATGATGGGTTACCGTTCTGCAAGCTGGTTATCGATTGATGTTTCTTACAGAATATTGTGAAAATTTACTTGAGGCTCGTCTCTTTTCTTTAAAATAAATGTACACCAAAAATAACTCCACATAAATGTGAACTCTTCTCATTTCGGGGGTTCTATCCTAATGTGTAAAAGCTGCAGAATCTTAACGGGTGTTTTGTACGAAAGGCATATGAATGAGTCATTGAATAGAACCACTGCTTAACAAGCTGACAATAGCATAGCTTAGAAAATAAACCGAGAAGTTGGATGAAAAAATTTGATTTGATTTGATTTGATTAAAGGTGGAGTAGCTACCTTGATTGCCCGAATGTACTTGCATAAACCAGTGCTGACGACGAAAACGAAAATTTCCTGAAACAACTTAGGCCTGATACAGTGGCACAGCCAGGGGGGAAGCTTATGGTGCTTCAGCAACCCCCCAGAATCCAGACGACCCTATAATATGCACATGCATTTTGATCCTCTCCGCACCCCAAGTCATAAATATCCCAGCCATCTCAACCAACCCCCCCTTCCCCCACTCCTTTCCCCGCAAAAATTCCTGGCTATGCCACTGGCCTGATATGCAATAAAATTCATCTCGACTTAACAATCTTTATTGTGGCACTGTATTATTGCCACGATAGGCACGTCTTGTTTGTCCAACAGACACAACACAGACAACAGACAAAGTTTCTAGCGAACTTGGTTACAGGATTTAGTTGAGTTAGCTGGTATATATCGCTGAAGGGTCAGCTTGAACATACAGAATTTTTGATAAATTTCGACGGCCGGTAAGATTAAATTTATTAATTTCCTCGCATAAATATTTCGTAACTAACTATAGTTATTTAGTCTATTTGTTAACAGCCTCTGAAGACGACGATGACGCACATGAAGAAGTGTACCAAAGCAAGCTAGTAAGTCGGCCATTTTGTCCTGTTCCGTCCTTTCTTTGTTTGTTTCTGCAAGTTTGACCCTGCAGCTTTCTAGCGAAGTTGGCAAGAAAGGTCTGCAAGGCAAGAGGGAGGGGCCCACCTTGACGTCCGAGCGGAGGTCGCACTGCGTGCCCACCAGGACAAAGGGTGCTTCGGGGCAGTGCCTCCTCAGCTCGGGCAGCCACTTCTGCGAGGCGTTGTAGAACGAGGTGGGGCACACCACCGAGAAGCAGAGCAGGAACACCGCCGTGTTGGGGTAGCACAGGGGCCGCAGCGAGTCAAAGTCGTCCTGCAACACAAGCACGCATCCCCATGTCACACAAGAAAGACGGTTTCATGTACTCCATCAGATGCTTGGTGCATTAGCACCAAATCAGTCAGTTTGTATTCATGTGCAGCATACCACATCCCTCCCCCCAAAAATAAATAAAACAATTAGTGTTTTCTTTAGTCGCAAAAATAAACTATGCATCACTGTGTGCTCATTCAACGCTCACATACTAGCGGTCCATACCAGATGCAAAGGTTTCAATGACTAAGCGTTAACTCATTCGAAGGTTATAAGAGATGTTGTGAAGATTTAAAGCCGGAAAATGGGGCCTGTCTTCAGCAACTGGCGCCATTGGGCTACACACGTATTCGAGAGTCCTGTCGGTTGCCATTCTCCCATTAAAAACTTCGAAAATCGCTTACAACTTTTTAATGAGATATTGTTTCGTTCTGAAACATTGGCATATGGTTTGCATAGCTAGCGCTACATTTGGGCAGAGAAGAAACGCATTTTTATGCATGCAAAAAAAAAAAAAAACTGCAGTTTCTTTTTTTTTAGGGTAGCTTGTAGTTTATTTTTACACCACTCCAGCATTTACATACGATGTATTGGACACCTGGTGTGCTAGCAAAATCAGTGAATTTATGATATTTAGGGAAGCACTCTATAACTGATTTCGTTGTGCAGTGCAATAGTATACTAAAGGCCGCAACGTTTGTATGATACATACTGCCATTTTTATTTCATGGCATAAGCTGCACACACACACACAAAAAAAAAGCCAAATGCATTTCTTTGTTTTTTTTGGCACGCGGGATTGGTGGTTGTGAAAGCTCCCGCTGCACAACCCAGCGAGGGGTGGGGGTTCAAGACCCCCATCCCTGCTCGTTTCGATCTGGATGAGCATCGTTCCGTCGTGCACCAACCACCACAGCTTGATGCTTGTGGAAGACCCTAGTATAGCAGTCGTCGTACTGCAGTGGCTAAATTACTTATCTACAGCTGATAGACCAGATTGGGGCTGGCTGATTTCCTGTTGTCTAAACAAACGCACAATAAAATAAAGAAAATAAAGAGGGCACCAAGTACCCTGAGCACATTCGAGAGATACTAAATGTATCATATAAATTAAATATCGTGCAGCGTGAATGAAAGGACGTTGTATTAGTATAGTTTCACGACATACGGACCATAATGATTCAAATAAAACTAACTGTCGCTGTTCGAGGTCAGATGTACAGGGAACGACGCATAAACGAGGCACGGTTAAACGTCCCGTATATTGTCTAGTCCGTCTACGTGTCGATGCTACTTCTCGACGCCAGGCACAGGTTAATTCAGCATCGCGCTAATATGCACCAGTGACTTGCACCCTTGACGTTGCTTGATTGGTCCCGTTCCCTCGTAGCATCCGGGCTGCGTCTGGACGGAAGGTAAACGAAGTCATAGATAAGAGCTTCCTACAAGCAGCTGCATTCTTTGAAGCGCCGACTGCGTGACGGTGCAGGCTTTAGAAAGCGAATGGCGGCGCACAGCAGAAGACTGAACTGAATGACGCCATTTTGTTCCAGCGGAATGCGCTTCGCCATTTGTATTGGTTGTCGTTACTCGTAAAAGAAGCATATCGAGGGACTTTAGGCACGGTCAGTGAGCCGCGACACAGATGACAGACACGCGAAGGGGACACCGCGCCACGACGTCACGTGCTTAGTCATTCCGGGGAGGGGATCTACGCCTATGTAGAGATAATCAAGAGCACGCCGAAAACGCGCCTGATTGGACGAGACGACCTGTCTCACCGAGCGAGCGCTCAAACGTAATATCTAAAAAAGAAAATACAAATACACAGTTTTTTCTTAATCTGACGGAGTGGTAGAAGTCACGTGCTCGTTGGACCAGTCACATCTCGATCTTTCGTCAGGTGATCGCGCTCCCTCCCATACCCACGCGCAAGAGAGAGAGAGAGGTCAGGTGATGAAAGGAAGGCTCGCCAACTGGTCAGGCGAGCGGGTAGCTCCTACCCGCACTACCAGCTTAGGGGTAAGCCTAGTAGAACCTTCGCGGGGTCTTAGCCGGTTATTAATCGTAGCTGGAAGGTGGCCGAGACGTGCAGATCCCTTTCTTTGGCTGGTAATCAGCGGGGCGCTGATTAGAAGCCGCTGTGCGTGGCACCAAGCGTCCTCCTGACTTTTCGGCCCATTTAAAGAGAGAAGGAGGAGGAAGAGGAGGAGGAAAAGTGGGGGGGGGGGAGGGTTACGCGCACTTTGTATTAGGACCTGGGTTCTAGTCGCGCGTTTACAGTCCTTTGACGGGCCAAGCTAGTATAAATAAATTAGTAGGACGAGTAACAGGCTGTAGTTGAGCTTGTTGGTGCATAATTCTAAAAAAGCCAGCTGAACTTAGGAAAATATAATACAGAGGGAGAGAGAGAGAGAGAAAGAGACAGGCCTACCGCTGGACTACCAACTGTGGTTTAATACTTCCTCCTCTTTCTGAACCTTGACATTGTGCTTTTTCCCTTTTCGCTTTTTTTGTTTTGTTTTAAAACACACATAAAACACCGCTTATATCCGAAACCTAACTAAGCTAAAATTTGAATCACCCGCACCTCACCGAGTCATAAAACACCGCAAATATTGTTTTTCTCTTGTATTGAGCTTGGATTGAAGGCTCGCTGACGCACGTGGCTTCGTTTTCCTCGGTGGCCAAGGTCTCGAGCATCTCTCGTGCATACTGGTTCTTGTGTTTTGCGATGATGGTAACGCTGTTGAACTCTGCACTGCACGCACAGTTGCGGCAATGCCGGTAGATGACCTGCCTTTGTGCCTTTTAACGATGCTGCGTGTTCTCTTGTCCTGTCGTCGAGGCATCTACCAGTTTGGCCAATATAGCACTAGCCACACGATAAGCCTGGCAGTTCGATGACGGAGCCCCAGAGTGCCCGGTCGCAGATTAGAGCGCGAGGATCTGGTAGCAGAGAGCATTTCTCGGGGAAGCTGGTAGTCAGCGCACAGCTTTTGCAGCGGCAAGGACCCGAAACATGGTTCTCGAACCCGACGAGAAAAGAAGCGGTGGCGCGAGGACAGTTCACGCGGAAGTAGAAACACAGAAAATACACGCGCGACAGACACACACAGCTCTCTTCATGTGTGTATCTGTCCCTCGTATATTTCCTCTGTGTTTTTATCCTTTCCGTGTGAACTGTACTCCATCCAACGCGCTCTGCTAAGTGGGCCCGAGGAACGCGAGTGAGCACGGGCGAAGATTCCATCGCTCGGGAGAAGTGTGTTTCGGCGTCTCGCCGCAACGGGGCGCCCCTTACATGACTCTTGTCAACCCTTGTATGGTGCACCTACATGTCTGTCTGTCTGAGGGTGAAGACATCCATTGTTGCACTGAATGTGTCAGCGCGTGACGCTCTCGCGCACTCGGTGCGTGACCTGGACGCTAAAATGGCGTCTATGCATTAGCCAAAGCTACGCACTCGATCTGAGTGACGCCGGATTGCGCGCACTTCAAAATTCATAAAAAAAACGATTGGGCGTGAAAATGGCTGAGATGTCACCACCAAGCAAAAGCGCGCGCTTGTAGGTTGAGGCACTCTAGACTCTTCTCTGCCGCTCTACCTTTTCCCTTCCGGCCGCCGCGTCACGTGACGACCTAGGCTATGTACCAACACATCGCAGACAACAAGGCCGGAGCGCTGGGTTGCTTACGTCACAAGCCGGAGGCCAACGCGGGGGTTGGGGGCACGACGTGTCGAGTCGGCGTTCGGCTGGCGCCGTGTCCTCCTCACTGATTGGACACGAGGGCCAGCCGAACACGCTGACGCAGCACCCGTGACCAATAAGCGCTGGCCTCCGATAGATCCCGCCGCGAACTCCAGCGCCACGATTGGTCGTTTTCCCCTCCCCACTCGCCTCCTCTCCAGTGTTCACTCTGCTAAAGTGGAAAGAGCGGAGGGCCTTGTGGAAAGTAACTTAAAACTCAAAATTCGAAAGAAAAAAAAAAGTTGGCGACATCTGTACATATATAATTGCGAGGCACATCTTAAGTGGAATCTATCTCCGTGTATATAGACATTATCTGCGTATAAAGATAAAGAGAACGAGGCACACCTCATCAAATGGGCACAAACGAGGCTTCGAGGAGCAAAACCGACGGACGAGTGCACCCTTGGCGACGATCGACCCAGATTCGCGTGCAGTGTGCGTGAGGAGGTGGAGGGGAGGGGGGGGGGGGGGGACCCACACGGCCTACGGACAGGTGTCGACCGTGAGACAACGCGACCTCCTCCGAAATCCAGGAAAACTCTAGGTCCACAATTACCTTCGCCGTCTTTTTTTATTTTTGTTTTTGTTGGAGACCTTTTTCCGCGGCTCTACCTTGTCCTCTACGTCCACACTTTCAGTGCTAGATCCATGTTCGCTGTCGCATTCGGTAGTATATGTCGCCTTTTTATTGCAAGTAGCGTACGGTCTACCCTAAAAGCCGGCTCAGGCTTCCAAAGGTTTAAAGCGCCGAAAAAAACACGGACAGGGACACGAAGAAAACAACGACAGAGGGCGCTGTTTTCTTCGTGTCTCGGTCCGTGTTTTTTCGGCGCTTTACACCCTTTGCAATGTACCAACTGGCCCATCTAAGCACGTTATTGCAGTTCACGCTTCCGTTGGAACGCGATTGAACGAAACTGGCGCCATCTATCGGAAGCCTTTGGAACACTTTTAAACTGCGCAACACTAAACTTTTTTTTTATTATTTTATTTTGTAGCAAGTGCGAGATTAAAATTAGGCACTATCTGCGAGAGATGGCCACTTATAACGTTGCCAAAATTATTTCGAGCGCACAATGCAAGATTAAAATTATGCACTATCTGCGAGAGATGGCCACTTATAACGTTGCCAAAATTATTTCGAGCGCACAATGCAAGATTAAAATTAGGCACTATCTCGCGAGATGGCCACTTATAACGTTGCCAAAATTATTTCGGAGCGCAACAAATGCAAGATTAAAATTAGGCAACTATCTGCGAGAGATGCTGCCACTTAGTAACGTTGCCAAAATTATTTTCGAGCGCAACAAATGCAAGATTAAAATTATGCAACTATCTGCGAGAGATGGCCATCTATAACGTTGCCAAAATTATTTCGAGCGCACAATGCAAGATTAAAATTATGCACTATCTGCGAGAGATGGCCACTTATAACGTTGCCAAAATTATTTCGAGCGCACAATGCAAGAATTGTGCGTAAAAAAAAATTGTGCAGATTGTAAGTGTTCCGGGTTCTCCTTGTCGTAAGCGTTCACAAGCGGCTGCAAAACAGTTGGTCACACTCAAACATGATCTTTTTCTTTTTTTTTTCTAATGCGGAAAAATGTAGGCATAGTAAGCAGTATATTCACAAAAAAAAAAAAAACGCAAATGGTTTTTGTTTGGACAGATAGAAAAATATACCTCAACTTCGGACACCTGAGCATACGACAACGTACCAGCAGAAGTCTCGAATTTGAGAAATGCCCAATTACAACCACCGTAAAAAGGACACTCCAAAGTCCTTTCTGGGGTAACGTCTAAGACGAGGAAAATTCTAATGCGTTCTCGAGTGTTTTCAATAATAAGCTGGGAACGCTTTTCAAGGACATGGGAAGCTCCCCTCGTCTTTCGAAGAGGAACGTAGCTTTAAATTACGCTTAATCGCACAACGAAGACACGTGTGCTATACAGCAGTTCTTCTAAAGTGGAGTTCTACACGCAAACGTGGACGCAACTCCAGGGCCGGCTCGCTAGAAACAGCGACTCGGCTGAGACTGGGTGAAAGAAAGCACTGCCAAAGCCAGGACACGAGCTGAGCGGGGCTCGAACCGGGTCTCAAGACGCTCGCGGCGCCTCAGCCTTTGCAGGGCTTTCTTCTCACCCAGTCTCAGTTGAGACGCTGTTGTAGAAGGTCGGCCCAGTACTTTGCAGCTTCCCTGAGGAGGTTGGACTTCGCAAATAAAAGTGACCTCACTCACTGTCTCTGCCCTCTTCCTCAGCAGTTAGGACTCTCTCAACGAATCGAAGTTTGTGTACTTCAAATTCGCGCCCCTTCGGGTTGCTAGGCAGAAACCTCCACGTGACAATGTGAACTGCGACACCCGATTCGACATTTTCACTGCCTTTCTGGGAACTTTATTTCTCATTTTGCCCAAAGAGTTCAAAGAATGAGACCCAAACTTTGCCCAAGGTTCTTCGAAGACCACAGCACGTACACCAAAGAAGCACGAAGAACCGCAGCAGCTCGTATTGTCCGCGACAGTTCGCAGCATACCGTTGTCTCGATGCCCCGAGTGTAGATTCTAAACACTTGGATGGCAATGTCCACGATTAACTATATCCGTATTTGTTCGCAGCTTTTCCCACTTAAAAGTTTTTACAGCTCAAAAAACAAACAAAACAAACATTCGGAAATTACGGGGGGAAACTCTCGCGATCCGAGGGGCTGGGGATGCAACAATTCGCAATCCGAGTGGTTCGACCAAATCTGTCATTAGACTCAGACAAGCGTTTGCCGGAGGTTTCGGCGACATTGTTGCACGCTGTACGAGACATTTAGACGGGGCAGTACTACCGCAGGCCTGGGCTCTTCGAGACGCATCACGCCGATACGATGATCATCCGGATCGAAACGGGCACGGGGTGGCGAATAGACCCGGGGATCCTCGGGTTCCGCAACGCGCGACACTTCGAGACAGGTACGCGGCAGCAAACAGGAGGACAAGGCCCCGTAGAGAAAGAAGCGCGCGCGAGGCATCGGAACGTCGTCGCCCCCCGTCTTTTGACCCCCGACAACTGCTCATTGTCCGTCCGACCATAGTCCTCGAAAGCCACGTAGGATACGGCCCGCAAGTCAGGAAGTGGAGGAAGTAGGAATCACCCCCCGCGCAAGGCAGTACGGGAAGGACGCAGTGCGAAACGGTCGCTCATTACACACGCTGCCCTTCGGTTATTAGGTCATTGTCTCGCAGCAGGCGCAGAGGCGAGCGTGCGGTGGTAAGCTCGTCGCAGCGCACGCGTACACCGAGACGAACGAGGCACCCCTCTAGAACAAAGGAAGAAAGCGAGACAAAGAGCGCGCGTCAAGAACAAGAGGCGAGCGGGCGTCCCCTGACGTGGCCGTCCCAAGCGCAGCAGACAATGCTTTCTGCACCGATGGCATTCCTCGTGGACACGACAGTCTGGAGGGTTGGCGACGTGGCTGCTGGGCCAAGTGCAAAGACAGCTCGTAAAAGCCTACGTTCCCTTTTTTATTTCTTTAAAGATTTTATGAGTTTCGTAAGAGTTTATGGGTTTTCTAAGGGTCTGTTGAGCCTGGAAAGCGTCTAGAGTTTCGTAAAAGTCTGCGAGTTTTCTGAGAGTGTACGCGTTTTGTGAGAGAACAAGTTTTCTAAAAGTCTACTATGTTTTCTACGAGTCTACGAGTTTTGTGAGGGTCTATGAGCTTTGTGAGTGTCTACGAATTTTGTGAGAGATGGTGAGTTTTGCAACGGCAGGTCGAAGAAAAAATTCGAAGAGGCGCTTTGGTATCCCTTTATGTTGAGTGGATCAGAAAATAGTCAGCGAAAAAGCGAATCCGCCAACATACGCTTCTACAATACGCACATCGTGTTCGATAGAGACGACTTATGTTCATCGTTAGATGAGCTGGAAAATGCGCATTTAAGTGAAAGTGGACAACGTGACTCGACAAATGTTTACTCTCGCCCGGATCACTTTAACAAATCCGGTGCGCCTACTTTGACGCTAAAACACTTGGAAGAACGAATCGTTGCAGTCACGTACGACGAGGCGGAAAACACGTTTAGACCTCAAATGCACGGTGGTGAAACTAAGCGCGACTTTTGGCCCGCTTACGTCATGCTCATGCGTCACTACGTAGATTGCTTTCCCATGTCACTAAGCATAATCCCTCCGTGGACTGCAGCCCTTGGCTCCTTTCCTACCGTTTTGCAGGTAAGTAGACGCACTGCACTTTTTAGAATGTAATTCAGAAAAAAAAAGATATTTAAAAATGACAATTTATCCGCTACGGGAATTTCCAGCTGCTTCCTTATGGCGTTCATTAAAGCAGAGACAGAAGACGGGCGCAGCACACTCAGGTGTACGTCTGCCACATTCAAAACCACAAAAAAAAAATTACACTCACAAGAATACAGAAAAAAAAAAAGAAAACGACAGCATCACCTGCTTGTTTTTCTTGGACGTCCGCTCGTTAGCACAGTGCGTGGTAGCTGTTTCTTAGTATATATACTATATATATATATGTATATATATTTGTTCCCTTCTTTTTACAAGCCGACACTGGCCGGGACAGATTGCGGGAGTCGCCTAGCGTAACAACACCTGACTGACCTCTACCTCTGGTTTAAGAATCACGCCAAAGTCGTCACGCTGACCGCACGCAATAACACTCTACGCAGAAAGCACGCGCAAGAAAGCACACGCAAGCGCGCAGGTGATGCCAGCTTGAGCGCTCATTTCCCGACTGGTGCGTTTAGCGTGAAGAGAAAATAGTCCCTGGAGGAGGGGGAACAAGGGGGAGAAAGGACAAACCCAAATCTCCAAACACAGCTAGGTGACTGGTGCAGGACGGCACTGGTGCACGACGGCAAATAATACGCCTGGTCTTGATATCGAACCCGGGACCTCTCCATTACAGGTGGAGTGCTCTACCAACTGAGCCAACCAGGAGTTAGACGTCAGTAGAACAAACGGGTTTTGTTAGCCGCCACCAGTCAAACACCAACAAGGATGAACAGCCTGCATTTTTAAGGTTATGATGATTAGCCGGTTAGCTCGGTTGGTACAGCGGCTCCATTCGAAATGGAGAGGTACCTGGTTCGCTGCCGGACCAGGCGGATTTTTTCGGTCGCGCACCAGTCACCTGGCTGTGTTTGGAGATTTTAGTGTTTTGGCCTTTGTCCCTCTTGTTCCCCTTCTCCAGGGATTATCTTTAAGCCATTCTTGTCCAGCTCGCTTGCACCTTTGCATTAATTTGCATTATCACCATGTGTTTAGGGTTCTCTCCGGCCTTCGCCCAAAGTGGCCCCGAAGCCGTAACAAATGACGTCAGGAAAGCACAACGTGTGCCACTTTTGTGACGACATAGGGAGAAAATCGAGGGATCACTTTTTTTTGCACGGGGTAAACACACCAGTCGCCGGCACACCCTTAAAACTGCAGCCAATGCTGCAAGCACGAGAGCTCGAGGTCGCTGCTTTTGAAGCGCTCTCAGTCCGCAGAACCACTCGCGCTGGAAATGCACGCTCGAAAGCCAGGAGCGCGGGCTAACTCGCAGCTCGTAGCTTTGGCTGCATGTATCAGCGTAAGGACGAACAGAGTATATACAAGGTAGGTGCGTGGCTTGCACGTGACGTCGTTGCATCATGGCATCATGCTGGGGGCCATTCCTCACTTGCCCTTGCCGAGAAAAGAGAAAAATTCGATAATGCGAAGTGTAATACGCTGTATACAGCGGGGTCCCGAACCCAGATGAAGCCTTTAAAGTGACCGCATCAATCGGCTCGGTAAAGTATCCAGCTACGATTTACCACAGAGATGCCCGAGGGTGGTGGAATCATCGCATCGAAATTTCAGAAAGAACAACTTACCCGAGTAAAAAATATAAAAGAAACGTTAACTGATTTTCCTATGTCTACGGTGCCCAGTCTGCTATCCGCGCACCCTCTGACTGGCGCAATGACCGACAGATGGCGGCAGCCGCGGCCCAGGAGTTACGGCAGCCACAACAATATGGCCGGTGGGACGACGACGAAGTTTAGAGAGATTGGAGGCCTTTTGCATCTGCTCTCTTGAAAACGGCATCTGTTTTCTATTTTACGGGTGATACGCCGTGAAATTCAATTTCCGGCATCAAGCAGCAAGTTCCCGGTCCCGGCCCAGGGTGGTGCTTCACCAGTAGCCCCGGGCCAAGGACCTCAAGGATGTCTGAACAAGCTCCATCGCTGGCACCAGGGATCTCTGAGGGCGGGACACCCGGCCCATCACATGCAAGTGCTCAGCAGTCAACTCAGAACGCTGTAGCCATGCCACCAGTTGTCATGGCTACCAGCACTATCAAAATCCCAACCAAGCGACGATGCCCGGACTTTGATAAAGATCCACTATCCGACGACGACCGAACCTCTACCTACACCGTCCACGGCACAGTCGCCCCATCGGAGGGAGGCAGTCAGGATCACATGCAAGACGTCGACCTGGACGATAATGAGAACCCTTTCATTGAAGTCCGATACAAGAAAAACCGCCCTGCAGGGATACCAGTCGTCTTCAAAACAGTCAACAGTGAAAAATCTTTCTGGCGCATCAATCCCAATGTTGTTGCCAACGAAGTGATTGGCATCGCCAAAGAGAAACTTCTCTCGCACCGCATCAACAAGGATGGCAGCCTTGCTGTTAGCGTTGAATCTCTCCTAGCGGCAAACAGGCTTCTTGCTGTTACATCGCTTTGTACCATCGAGGTGACCACGAGTGTCCCCGAGTCGTACTCACGGAACCTCGGGAAAATCAAAGGAGTCCCTCTTGAATACTCGGATGGTGAGCTACTCGAATATTTAAAAGATTTCGGCGTAATCTATGTTCAGCGCCAGATTGCTTACAGACGACAGGATGGCGACAAAGTCGAAGAACACAAGACTGAGAGTGTCATTCTTCGTTTCCGTCCGGATCGCCCAATGCCACAGCGCATTTTAATGGGTTTCACATCTCACCCGGTAGAGGAATACTTCGGCCCACCCATCCAATGCTTCCACTGTCAAAGATATGGGCACATTTCAAAATTCTGCCGTGGTCCACAACGTTGTAAAGTGTGCGCTGGGCCGCACAATCACAAGGTGTGTACATCTTTGCAAGACCCAAAGTGTGCCAACTGCGAAGGTCCACATCCCTCAACGTTTGCTGGATGCCCATGCAAGAAGTCCGCGACAAACATACACAAGAAGGAACTCGTGAACGGTAGAGATTACCGAGCGAAGAAACCGAACCCGAATCCAGACATTGTACGTTTTTCAAGGCCACCGCCACCTGCAAATCCAAAGAAATTAACGAAGATAACGTATTGTGACGCCGCACGAGCGGCACCAAAAGAAGATAGGAGCAGATCAAAAGCAATGTTACAGCAAGACATTCCTCCGTCAAGCAATACCTTGGTTCCTACGACACGGCCGCCGGTAGCAGCACCTCGTACAAGAAAGAGCAACGAACGCAACCCACCAGCTGCTGCAGTTCCAGGTAGAATACCTCAGGAACAACAAAACGACCTTGGACAAGTTATTGTTCCCATGCTTTTTGCTGCGCTTAAAGCAATAATCAGAACGATGCCCGGTTCTAGCGACCTTCCGGAAGTTAGGGCAATACTGGCCATGGAACCACTCATCAGGTCAACATGCCCATTGGTGAGTGGATACTTCCATGGCTGAGGTCTATAAGCGCACATCTATCCTTCAGTGGAATGCTAACAGCTTGCAAGGAAAATCAGGGGACTTTCGACAATTTGTTGCACAGCACTCTTTCCCCATTCTGGTAATATCAGAGGCGCGTGTAAATAATCAATTTCGACTTGCTAACTATGTTATGTACCAATCAAAGAGGCCAAAAGGAACAAGTCGATGCTTAGTCGGGGTGCGTAAAGAATTTGGCTCGATTCTGTTATTTACTTCAGATTCAAGTGCATTTGAGTATGTCGTCTGCAAAGTCAGTTATGGCACGACCTCACTTACTGTAGTAGGCGTATATATAGAGCCGCAGAAGACTGTGACAAGAACAGAGTTTGAGGCATTATTCACAAGACTTGAACGTCCCTACGTTGTTTGCGGAGATTTCAACGCCCATCATACCCTATGGGGTGGATCCCACTGCGATCCTCGAGGAAACCTTATCGAAAGCCTTGTAGACCAGTATGATATGTGCATTCTGAATGACGGCTCTCCAACATACTTGAAAGGTGTAAACTATTCAAGTTGCCTAGACCTGACCTTGTGTTCCTCCGATCATTCACATGAGTTTGACTGGCGCACAGACTTGGACACGCGTGGCAGTGATCATTTTCCCATACTGATACACCATCCCCGGATTGTTGCTAATCGTGTTCCGCACCGGGTACACTTTACCAACTGGAAAATGTTCCGCTTTTTAAATAACAAAGAGGTGGAAGAGATTCGGTCTCTCGAAGACTTCGAAAACATCATTAGCAGAAACTTTGAAAAGGCTACACGTAAGGTGCCCGTTCCAAACGACCGTGGTTGTGTGAACGGAGAATATGAAAGACTGCGGGCTATAAGACGCAAAGCTGAAAGAAGGTATCGGAGATCTGGGCGAATTGAAGACTATCGCGAGGCTCAACACCTCCATACTCAAATGCGCCGACAGCTACAAAAACTGGCTAAGCGTTATTGGAGAAAGCTTTGTGCCCGCTTCTCACCTTTCACCCAAGTTAAGATGGTATGGAACATATTACGTTCGCTTAGGTCCCCTGTTACGCAACAACGTCCATTTCGGGCACTGGCACTTTCACGAGGAACATCCGAAGTGATAGTGGCTGATGAGTTTTGTGTTTCTCTATCTCAACCAGGTGTGGCAATGTTATCGCCAGAATATTGTGCCTCACGTGAAGCTGCACTGAAAGACGTCGCTCAAGAAATTCATTCCCAACACTGGCAACTCGACTATAATTTCACCATTCATGAACTTAATGAGGCGTTAAGAACGATTCGTAAGCATACAGCCCCTGGGCATGACCACATCCGTTATGAAGCACTTACAAATCTCGGGCCGGGAACACTGAGCAGCCTACTTGATATTTACAATGATGTGTGGAACAGAGAAACCTTCCCAGCTTCATGGAAACTTGCGAAGATAATTCCATTACTGAAGTCGGGAAAAACACCGAAAGAAATGGGATCGTTTCGCCCAGTCAGTCTGACAAGCTGTGTAGGAAAAATCTTCGAAAAAATGATACATTCACGTCTACAATGGTGGATGGAAACAACCGATGTATTACCGGAACAACTAACCGGATTTCGACCTCGACGATGCACTATAGACTCAGTCTTAGATCTTGTAACAACTATTGAACATGAACGGGCATCCGGAAATATCACGATCGCTGTATTTCTAGACGTGCATCGC
The DNA here is from genome assembly GCA_037355805.1 of Ixodes ricinus. Lineage (NCBI taxonomy): Eukaryota > Metazoa > Arthropoda > Arachnida > Ixodida > Ixodidae > Ixodes > Ixodes ricinus. Next base: position 348 of record JAZHYW010007765.1, on the reverse strand, counting down.
GCTTTTGACACCGTGAGTCACGAACATGTTCTCCGTGGACTTTTACGGCTTAAGATACGAGGCCGTATGATCCGCTGTATACGCAACTTTCTCATGCACAGGAAGATATTTGTAAGCACGAGTGATGGAAATAGCAAACAACACGAACTCCACCATGGTGTGCCACAAGGCAGCGTGTTAAGCCCCACTTTATTCAATGTAGTCATGGCTGAACTGCCAAGCAAACTTCCTTCACCACTAAATGTGTCCATCTACGCTGATGATATTTGTATATGGGTATCTGGGTCTTCAGAGACCAAACTACAAGAACAATTGCAGCATGGTCTTAATGACACATACAGTTATCTT
>JAZHYW010007763.1:0-10808 GCA_037355805.1 Ixodes ricinus | reverse complement strand
TAGGTCGGTCTGTGGAACAAAGGGGCACTGACACCCCAAAGGTCGTATTTTCTTTTTATTGTCTAAAACCACGCAAATTGTAGTCATAAACACGCAAAAAACCGCATTGCAAAAAAAATTTCCCGCAGCGCGCCGCGTCTTTTTATTTTTGGCGCTTGAAATCTCCCCGCCGCTACCTCCCAGTTCGTTTCTTTTGATCGATGACGTCAAAAATCAGGAAATTTAGAAGCTTTGCAGGCGACATTTCTATAACATTTAATAACGGCAATCGTAAAACATGTTTTTTGACGCAATTGCGAACGCACTACGGCCCTTTTTGAAATACCAAAAATCAGAGTTCGATGGGATGTCCCTTCCTAGATTTGTGTCCTCTCTCAGGAAACCTTGGCGGCGCTCGAGCAGATCGTCGAGTCGGCGAAGAAACCGTTTTTTTCCCGCGCCGGCTCCTCTCTATCCCTGCCAGCTCGCCTCCCCCTCGCATCGGGTCAGCGGAGGTCCGAAAAAAGTCGAGTCGCAGAGAGACCGCAAAATTTGACTCACTGCACTGGCAGGGATCACGCGGGAACTTCAAATTCGGCATTTGGAAATTGTTTTTTTAATTCACAAATACTGAATTCCCAAGTTTCGAATTTTGACGGTAATGTCCCGGCACCGTTTTCAATCGTTTCGGATAATAAACAAAACAAAAATATGATTTTGATGTGTCAGTGCCCCTTTAACATACTCCCTAGTATTTTCAAGAAGTTTGTCTGCATTGCCTCTTCGTCGTGTTCAGCAATGTGATATGGTGTGTACCACATTGATCACGTCCATCCAACTGACTAACCAACTGACGCTACTGAAGTTTCTCATTTCCAGTATTTCCATGTTGACAATTTGACAAGCACTGCAGAGAAGAAAATCGTGGCGCTTGAGATGTAACCTCTAATTAGCTACAGAGGAAGCAAAATTAACTGCCTGCTTAACATTTGTACTCCCTGACTTGGAATATCCGAGCACCGTGTGGAACCCATACAAAAAACGCCACATTGAAAAATGAGAAAGGGTGCAAAGGAGAACTGCCAGATTTATCACATCCAGATACCGAAGGACTGAGTCTGTCAGTACGATGCTCACCCAACTCAACTTGCCGCCATGGGAAGAACGAAGAGTAGCCAGATTAAAACTGCTGAATTCGATACAAAACAAAGGTTAAATATAGATTCGGTGCGATATTTAAAGTATAGCTCTACTAGAGGACGTCGAGACACTCATACTGAAATGCTGATGCCGATGAAAGCCCGGATCGACCATTATAAGTATTCCCTTTTTCCCTAGGACCATAGCCTAGTCCTAGTGGAACAACAAACCGCAAGATGCTTTTGAATGTGATATCGTTAAAGGTTTTGAAGTCAGCCTGAGGGCCTCGCCCAACAATATACATAATTTATATTCCATTCGTTTCTTTTCTGTGTTCCTTACTTCGCCGATATTGATATACGTTCGAAGGCATCTGTGTCTGAATCATTAATGTCCGTATCGTTCATGTAAGTGTGCTTAAAACATTTGTTATTTTACTAATAACGCACTCCCGTAAAGCCCAATAGGCCATTAGTATAAATAAATAAATAAATGAAAAAATGTCGTCATATCACAAAGCATACCGACGTTTCAGAATAGTAATGGCACAGGCGAACAGGTGCTAGTTTATCATTTTACAGCGAAGCTGTTTTGTACTAGGACCTGGAAAAAAAATGTGTCCATGGATGTTAACAAAAAACTCCGCATCAACGGCGCTCCTTCGTTCCGATTGGTCGTGGCAAGTATAAATTAAAAAAAGGGGGCATCCCGGAAACCCATGTGTGTCAGCCTTCCTTGGCATTATTAGATAGTGATACCTTGTTATCATCTACGGTCACCGACTTATTCTCAGCTAAGAGGGCGCTGTGACGAGGCTGAGGAAGAACGCGCCGATCTAACCTTCTTTTCTTTCGCTTCCACGAAGCTGATAAAGAGACTTGGGCTATGATCGGGAAAAAAATGTCCTCGAGGTGTGCCTCGAAAAATTGGGTTCAGAACTTGGCCATAAGTGATCATAAAGCAACCATTCTTTAGTCACTAAGAATTAAATAAAGACAATTAAACAACGAAGTCGTGTACTCGTCTTCATTGCAATCATATGTATATCGTATAGATGTCGCAGAGTTGTCGTAAAGTTTTAAAGATAACAGATTCGCTAGTCCTCCATCTTCATGTGATGTGGATGGGCTCTGCAATTTTCGTTAAAACACATTAGACTGGGGGAAGATACGAGAGCAACCGAAATAGAAGACAAGAAAAAACAACGACAAAAACAAAAAAAGTTATGTTGTTTCCCGGCTTCTTCTAGTTTTGACTTTCAGTGTCTAAATATTGATCCCCTAATTTTATAACACTAATGACCTCGGGCTTTGCTTGCACGTGCAAGAACAAGCTCTGTTCCTTTAGCTTAAGAAAACAAAATTGCACAGCAGACAGTGCACAGCCTGCTAATGCCAATACTCACAAGACTGACTGCAAAACAATCTAGGCAAACATAAGGTGAAGGCCAAAAACACCCGCAAGAAACGACATTCTTTCGAGAATTTCGACATCGGTCACGTCTTGGCCACACACGCAGGTTTCAACGCACATGCAAGCCGCAAATTGGGGAAGGTTGCGGACGCAAGGCCGCTAGTGCAGAGATTACCCACCAACGCTGCAGACGTCACCAACCGACCCGAAACTTCGCGCCGGCATCGCGCAAATAAACGTATCCACACATCGCCGCAAGCAGTGTAGTGTGCGGTGAAAGTAGATCACGTAGCTGGCGGCTCGCCAAAGCCCAAGTCTAATCAGCGGAGCTCACGCAGCCGGACCCGGCCGCGTGACTTGGCAGCGGTGTAGAAAGCGAAAGCACGGAGAGCTAGCTAACTGCGGGGAAGGGGAAGGGGGGGGGGGGTATGCTTCAGATCATCCAAGGGTGGATGTGAAGTAGCGCTCGGCTGAGCACGCGTCAAAAACGCAGCGCGCCGTGCTGGTATACCTACGGCGCCGCGCAGTACTCTACCCTGCTCAAGGACTTGATCGCCGTAACGGGCCGAGATAGAGTGGTCGCTTTCCGTTGTTGTGCGCGAAGCTATAGCGACCTTAGCGAACCATCGCCCCGTTGCTTCGCGGTCAGTGCGCCTTATTTGACGGAAACTCGGGGGAAACCCGCTTTGAATGACTCAAACTATATGCTCCAACAGTGCGCCAACGCGGTGGATTCTTAAATAATATTTTGGGCTTGAATTTCAATGCCCAAAATTTTACTACACCGAAATAGTTATCGAAAGTTTTATGTCCACTTACTTCGAACGCCGCTGTTGGCGAAAGGTGGATCGGTGATCGAGGTCGGCGATATAAAGACGTTATCCCCACCCCCGAATTGTTGGCGCACCGCAGCTCGGAACACTTAGCGAAAGCTCACGCTTCAGAACCCAGGGATTTCGGGCTCAATCCCCACCCTTGACCGTTTTGATCGAGATAAGCATCTTAACCGACGTGTGTTCGTGTAATCACTACTGCGTGACGCACGCTAAAAAGGCTAGCAGTGCTGCTGTGCCTGCTAAATATCTCATCTACAGCGGAAACACCGGACGCCCATTGAGGCTGACTAATTTCGCGCTGCCTAAAAAAAGAACACGCAGCACAATTTTTTTCTTTTTTGCGAGAGATTGAAATGTAGGGAGCACTTTGTCTCAGCCGGTTTTCCTTGGGGCTCCGTGTTTGTACAATATAGGGAGATTGGTGGCCAAGTGGTTTAGCGCACCTCAGCTCTGAGCACGTGTAGCGAAAGCTTTATTGCTGCGAAACCCAGGGATCCCGGGTTCAATTCCCACCCTTGCCCGTTTCGATTTGGATGGGCGTCGTACTGGCGTGCCGTCGTGTAGCACTGTAAAGCCCGGTTCACACAGTTGCGTTTGACTGCGTTTGACTGCGTTGCGGCAGCGAGACACCAGGACATCCCTGCTGCTTATATCGCGTGCCACGAAGATTCCTTAAATTGGATTCCACGCTTCATACGAAGCACAGATGTGCCGGTGACTCGCTTTCGGTTCTCGCCGCAACGCAGTCAAACGCACTCAAACGCAAGTGTCTGAACCGGCCTTAAGCAACGGGTGGCGCTGCGCTCACGCACACCTTGTGTACTGATCAGAATTACGTGCTTTCGACTAGAAATTACCGCGAATAAAAAAGTAACTGTGACTAGTTATTTCAGAAAGCAATTTACAGGCTCTCTTGATCATTTCATTTATGCCAAGCGCCTACATATTAAGATGCAGCCGCCTGCGTTCACGGCAAAGAATATCCAGGATGTCCACCGCTTGAACTTCAATGTCGCGGTGAACATTCAAAAGCACTAGACCGAGCAGTCGCTCATTCGAAGTGGACGCTCTCAGGTATGTTTTCAACCGTCGTAGTGAAGAGAACGAGCGCTCAGCTTCCGCCGTTGTTACGCGCAGAGTCGCTAGGATCTTGAGGAGACGATAGACGTTTGGGAATAGGGCCTCCGGACAGAGGGCGACCGCCTGTAGCGCAGACGTGACGGGCGTTTCATGTTTCTCCCTCTTTCATTGGACGCCTAAAATTTCCCTATTTTTGGCGAAGTTTCCCTCACTTCGTGAAATTTCCCTCCATCGAGACGCCCGTCTCGATGGTCGCTCACGGATGCGATGAAGTCCGTCTTGCTTTCTGCTTTGCATGTCGAGGTGGCATCCGATGCAATTCGTTATTAGATTAATCTTTTCGTTGCACGGAACATCAGAAACTCCGAAGAGCCTTCATATTCTCACTACGCATAGGCGCAAGGGTATTCAAGTTCGTTTCCACGTTCGGCGTGTGGTTTGCGTGTTTGTGTGTGGTGTGTGATGTCATTTCTCCGAGTGACGGAACGACGAGTTCGGACTGACGACTTCTCATCGCCCCGAGGATATGCCGCTGCTGCCTTTGGACCACACTGCAAGATAAAGCGGCCTAGCAAAAATAAGACTCTCTTTCCTTCGGCATCTTGTTCTGTAGCACGAATTTGTTAAACCTTTAATAGATAATAGATTTTGGTTTTGTGATTGTTCAGAATTACCCTCGCCCTATATATGGGCCCCTAGTGTTTGTGCGAGGACGGTTGCTCTAATTTTTCAGCGTCGAGATTTTTTTTTTTGCTGCTTAATTTTTTGTGACAGCATAGCCTGCCGGTAACAGCCAGGCGGCGCCAGTAGAGTGAGAGCCCAAGGTTATACCCTGCCTCGGTGTAACTTGGCAAAGGGTGAACGATAAGCCCCACATTGCGTGCCGACGGCTTCGATATCCGCTACGTATACGAGCGCAACGCACACATATTGGAGCATGACGCAGCGAAAAGCCTGATACTTCTTCGCAGTAAAAGCGCACTCCGGTGATACGTAGTCACGTTCCGATTGGCCCGCCAGGCCGCAGCTTCCGCCGTACTTGCATGTTATGCGATCACGGCTTCCTGGCCTACCCAGTATTTCTTGCTTCAGACACTAGGCTATAGCGGCGCCACCAGAGTAATAGCTCACGTTTGAACAATGCAGCTGCCACTCCCAGGCATACCCAATGTTTCTTGCTTCAGTCGCTAGATAGCGCCAAACCAAACAGCATTGCAGGTTGCCTATAGACCAGTGTCCGAAATCCTAGCCCCCAGCGATAAAAATGTGAAATAATAATCTCAAGCGCAGGCTCTTGTGAAGAGAGGGGCTGCGCATAAAACAAGGTTTTTGCTCTTTACAGCACTCTTGGCATTGGTGTTGTTCTTGGAGCTTCGTGACTATGCCTTTCCGACGTTCTTGCACTACGATATGTGCGAAGGTTTCTAAAAAAAAAACGGAGTCTCGCAAAAAGCGCAGCTCCCCCCTCCCTTTTACTGTGTCATTGCGTCAGCATAAACAAACATGGCGGCGCCCATGGAACAGAGCAGACACTGGTCTATAGCTATCCTTGTGTTTTGTCTGGCCTTCACGCGTTGGTAATGCAGTGCTACCTCAAAAAGCGGGGGAGTTGTGTGCTGTGAGGAAGCTTTTAAAGTTGGTGGGCCGCAACTACGACGACAGTAGAACAGTGAGCCACCACGCCCGTATTCCTGTAAATGAAGCCTGCTCCGTTTTCAAAAATGACAATGCAGCTTTACCCGTTTTATCTTAACAGCGCCTCGCTAATCTTTGCGTGAGCGTCCGTACCGCCGAGCTCACCCTGCTTCGTCATTGGGGGGCGGGGGGGGGGGGGGGAGGAATTCATGCCATTGGACCCCCCCCCTCCCCGAAATAAAATCCTGGCTACTGCACTGGAGTTCGGCAAATCAAAATATAAACTGTGGCCGAGAGCACACGAGGTGTTTCTGAACGGCACTACGTGGCAAGAAACGAAGAAAAGGCCGTTGCTGAATATCGTCGCTCAATCATGCCAGACTACCACAGGGCGAAGGCCACTGTCAAAAAACCGTCATCATCTACTGCTCCTGAGTCGCCTCGGGAAATAATCCCTAGAAAACTACAAAACCAGATGCCAACGTCAACATCTAAAGAAGACAGCAATAGACAATTGAAGTTGTTTCCAGCGCAAAGTTAAACCCAAAACAACCAGCCACGAACAATGAAATTGCACTATAAACACACGGCGATGTTCCCCCCTCTCCAACAGGGCTGCCAATACAGACAAGGTCGCAGCAACACCAACTAATCGTACGGCACCAGCTCCCACTGTCGAGAAATCGCAGCATAATCGGAAAAAAACATCATTCGACTGATTCTGTCACAAAAGAAAATATTGGTCTTGACGTCTATCAAGTCGATGCAAAAGAATGAACAAGCGATGGACACGTCAAACGTGGAGAAGTCTCCCGAGCCAAAAATGCAAGCGTCGCCGGAAGCCTCATCAGAGACCTTCTCCATCGCTGAATATCGGTGACCTTTTTTCTGGCTGCAATCAATGCTCTCCGAGTCTTCTTTCAACATCTCGCATCACCATTTGCCAGCGCTCTGACTAAAATTATCGACACATCCCTCCCATTTGTCCAAAGATGGATCTCTCATTTAGGATCAAATTCGACGAGCTACCATTTTTCAATAGAATGCCGGGGATTGAAAACACGTCTTTCGGACTTTGGTCAATTTATTCAGAAGTACTGTTTTCTATATTAGCCATATGTGAATCTAAACTGGGTAGTGATTTACGCCTTTGAGGTTACGAAGTACTTCCACCTGCACGGACATCAGGACTTGCAAGAGTGATGATTGCTATGTGCAAAGAACTCACACATGTTTCTTACAACGTTCACCACCATCCGGATAATGAGCACGCATGTATGCGTAACCGTCCAACACGAAAAGTAAGGTTTCCTTAATTGCAGCATACATTCCACCTAGGGTCAGATTTGAAGTAAAAAGACTCGAAGACATCCTCAACAACTGTCCTTTTCCGCATATAATAACCGGCGATTTTAACGCACATCATCCAGTATCGGAAGTCTGCACATTAATACATGAGGAAGACGCCTGGCTGACCTCGCGGCTGCACACCACTTATCAGTATTAAGCGACGCGGTACAACCTGCAGCAGCTGTCTGGGACGTGACATTTATGACAAACACCATTCTCTCTTCCGCGGGCTGGTTCACTGATATCGAGACGCGCGGAAGCGCCACACTCTAAGAAAAAAAGGAGGGAGAAAGGTAGCAACGGCGACTGTTCCTCCTTGTTGTGGTCAAGTTGCCCAGAGAAGGGAGGAACGGAAGTTTGGATGAAAGGAGGAGGCGCAGTTCCTCCCTGTTCAGTTGGCGCAGGGGTAGAACATCGCACTACTGACCAAGTGGTCGAAGGTTCGATCCCTCGGGGGCGCGGTGTTTTTTTTGTTTTTTTTTTTGTTTTGTTTCGTTAAGTTTTTTTTTAATTTTTTAATTTACCAAAACAGGCATAAACAAACCGGGACCGATGGAAGGAAAATTAAAGTCCTTATTCTCCACCGACGTCAAGGAAAACTATACAAATATCATTGCTACAAGCTTCATCAGCGCGCTGTTTGATAAACAAGATTTGGGCACCCAGGTTAGATCTAAGCCGTTTACGCAGGGGCCAAGACGACGAGGTCGGTCCTTCAGTCGTTTCTTTTGCCGCGGCGTTTTTGACATTTACAAAGAAATAAGTTTAAACAGATCCGTCATAAACCGCTAAGCTTCGAAACGATGCCGACACTGCTACGTACACTGGGCGGCTGCGATCAGCTGCGATGGCGGCGGGCTTCGGGCCTCGGCCTATTCGGCCTCATTTCATAACTCGGCTGCCTCGGCCGCCCCGACTGCCGGGCCCTGACCCTGCACTCTAAGAAAAATTGAAGGTAAAAGGTAGTAGCACCGGCGCGGTCTTCCTCCCTTCTACTGACGCGCCCCCAAGCGGACTCGAGAAGAACGGAGGCATCTTCTTTCGGTTTCGTTTATCGAGCACGTCGCGCACGTTGTTAAATAAATGTTGTTGAGTTGATTGAGCTTCAGCGGCAGCGAAGGCCGCCGTTAATTCCGTCTTCTAGTCCAAACGTGCAGAAAATTTCGGTTGCATTGACGTTTTTACCACTAATTTTTTCAAACGAACAAATGAAGCCGCTAGAAACAGCGAAGTTCCGGAGCAGTGCCAGCAGCGCTACGTACACTGGGTATGGCACGTCACTGGATTGCGGGACGTACGCGGACTACGCGGAACCTAGGCCACTGTAGCGGAACCACGCGGAACTGTATCGACGTTTTCGACGTTACGGAAATCGCAGGAACTGTGTCCAAGGCTGACAGCTTTTCCTGCCGGCTGCCTGGGTGCCTTCCGTGCTGTGTTCGGTTCTGTTTTCCCGTGCCGAGTGCCAACCGGCGTTCAACGTGGTTCTGTATTTCTGCGTGTCAGCAACATAGCAGCAACATCGTGATGGCAGTGTTGTGCGTAGTGAACAGAAGACTGGAATTATCGCCGATGTGACCGTGTGTTCGCGTATCAGTGGTGTAACAACAAGATGAAATGACGTAAACTGTCGGGCATTGATGCCGCTGGTCGGGCCGTGATCGGAGGGGGTGGGGTGTCGCAGGTTGACATTCCCCTTTACATTAAAGAGTTTAAGACCACTTGAGAAATTAGGTGCAGTCGATCGACGTGCGGATAATCATGTTGGAACGCTGGTCTGAACGGTAAGCTCCTATCGTACAGTGGCCAATGTGACTGTCGGTCCCCGGGAGCGATTGCGCTCTGGTGAAAAGACTGAACAGTACAAAATAATGACGGAAAGTATGTACTATATTTACAATGAAATTTTAGCATAAAAAAAAGGTAAAATCGAAAAAAAAGCTCGGCTTTATTTTGCTGTTTAAATACACTACGGTTCCTGGAGAAACTGCCTTCCAAGTGGCGCGCTGGGATGAGCGCTAGACGTTTTCGAGCTCGCCACGGGGTAGCTCCGTACACTTAACACCTGCCGCAAGTCGCGGCTTTGACTGAGTTCAAGTTGATCGAAAAGCGATCTCTCTGCCCGTGAAGCATCACTTCCAGCTGAGGGAATATCCGCTCTACACAGATTAATTCAAGACGGCGATTGCAGCCGTGCGCGAACAGCACAAATAGAAAAACAAACACTACAATAGAAATACTGGCTAGGAAGTGCCGTGCGGGGAAACAAACCCAGGCTTGGAACCGCATTGGAGCGGCTCGATTTATTGGCTTTCAAATAATTACGGCATGATCGAGCGTTTTCTTTTTAATAAGAGATTCATCCCCTGAGCCATTAAAAATACTCTCAGATGTATGACATTGCTGGAAAAAAATCAACATGCTGGGAATATTTTTTATTGCTTACGGAGTCACCGAAAAATTCCGTACTTTCAAAACGACCAGTATAAAAGACGGAAACGCAGAGCTCGGGAGTAGTGATCGGGTTAGTGTGCTGTTGTATTGCTGTTTGTATGCTGTTGTGTTGATGTTTGTACGTATGTGTATGCGCTCTATGTATGTTCAGCTGATGCTTGTACCGTAGAACGCGTAATGTGTCTACCAATGTGAAATAGAGGCTCCCGAAGCGCAATGGTGGCGTCAGAAAATAAAATATTTTTTGTAGAACATGAATTGGGCGGTAACTAGCGCCACCTAGCCTAGCTACTTGTGATCAATCTGCTTGACGCTGCCATCTGGTGGCAAGCGATTTAACCTCCTTTTACGCTACGCGGCTACGCCATAATTTCGTGTTACCGTGCTGAAACGAGCCAGGAGGCTGCTTCGGATTTGCTTTTTTGAGAGCGGCTTCTGGTTTTGCGGGCGAATGGTTTACCACTCCTTCGTGATGTGCGGTTGACGCAACGGTTGACGAAAAAATTGTGGCTCGAGGAATAGCAAAGGTAAGACAGAGTGCGCGAACTGGGTGCCTGTTGTCTCCGTTTAACATCGCAGTGTTGACGATGAGACGACTGAGTGACTGCATGCTTTCGAAACGTAAGTTTCTTTACCTGCAGGGGAAAGCCGGCTTCGGAAATAAATACAGTTCGCGGAAAGCTCGTGTTACGTTTTTATTTGCTGCTCCTCTCGCTCCGTACAATAGACTTCGTGTTCTCGTTAAGCCTTATTGAGCTCGATTTGCTCGATTCGTGGCCGCCATATTGAGATGCAGGCGACGGAGGAACTTTTGCTCCCCTGCTTTAGGGACGAAAGTTCCTCCATTTCTGAAGGAACATATGTGTCAAGAGCGTTCCTCCCTTTAGGGAGGACTATACTGACCCTTTTTTCTAAGAGTGC
>JAZHYW010007762.1:0-19720 GCA_037355805.1 Ixodes ricinus | reverse complement strand
TTGCACTACATTCGGCCAATACGGAGCAGACGCATCGTAGAGCATTCGCACAATATTGCGGGTACGCCAGGCCGGGGCAAAACGAATGTACGGCAATACCTGCCGAATGTGAAACGGTGCTGCAAAATTGGACGATTGAGCAATATTAGAACCGACTTTCGGCTGATACTGGTACGATACTGCAAAGTATTGCCGTTCGGCTGGGGAACGGAGGTGATGGCATCAAACCTTAGTGTTTTCAACGGTTATTTATTTTCTTCTGGGCCGCGTGAAAGAGCACTCTTTGACACACCAGAGATATTCCAAACTTCGGCAGCCTCTTGGCTTTCTTTGACACTTTTGGCACTTATTTGGCACTTCAGTGGGTAGCCAGAGAAGAGCCAAACTTCGGCATTCCTCGAATCACCAAATTAAGATTTACTGCGGAAGTTATGACTCAAGTCTTGCGCTTAATTTTGGCAGAACTGTGGCAGACCAGAGAAGAGTCAACCTTGGCCTTGCTTTCGCAGTCATGGTTCAAGTCTGGCACTTACTTTGGCCGAACTGTGGCGGACCAGAGAAAGGCCAAACTTGGCATGTCCGAAATACCCAAATTAGGCGTTGCTTTGGCAGTTATGGCTCAAGTCTGGCACTTACTTTGGCACAACTGTGGCGGAACAAAGAAAAGCCATCTCGGCGAGGCCGAAATACCCAAATTAGGCGTTGCTTTGGCAGTTATTGCTCAAGTCTGGTACTTACTTTGGCACAACTGTGGCGGAACAAAGAAAAGCCAATCTCGGCGAGGCCGAAATACCCAAATTTGGCGTTGCTTTTGCAGTTATTGCTCAAGTCTCGCACTTACTTTGGCACAACTGTGGCGGACCACAGAAAAGCCAAACTTGTTGTGACCGAAATATCCAAATGAGGCGTTGCTTTGGCAATTATGGTTCAAGTTTGGCGCTCTTTGGCAGATCTGTGGCGGACCAGGGAAAGGCCAAACTCGGCATGTCCGAAATACCCAAACTAGGCGTTGCGACGGCAGTTATGGCTCAAGTCTGGCACTTACCTTGGCACAACTGTGGCTGGCCAGAGAAAAGCCAAATTTTGGCATGTCGGAATTGCCCAAATTAGGCGTTGCTCTGGAAGTTATGGCTCAAGTATGGCACTGCTTCGGCACTACTATGGCGGACCAGAGAAAAGCTAAACTTTGGCATGCCCTACTATCGCCCAGCTTGGACTATAGTTAGGCAACGCACTTTGGCACTGATGAACGCCATGGTGCATTTAAATTACTGTAGCCTCGTTTGGAGTAACACGATGCTCACAAACTTACAGAAACTATATTTATTGCAAAAACGAATATTGAGAATTATTTGTAATGTGCCTTATGATTACCATAGTGAGGGTTTGTTTCGAAAGCTCAGAATGCTAAAAATATTTAACCTCTATGACTATAGATTATGCATCAGCTTCAAACTCGAGAACAAAAAAATACGCGTTTCTTGTCAGACTTATCCGAGTTAGTGCCGAACGATCACGTCTATTTAACCCGACACATGGAATATTGGAAGGTTACCGGCTGTAAGACAAACTATGGTACACAAACTCTACGTTACACTATACCTAAATTGCTCAACTACCTCGCCAGAAACGAAATTTGTATAGACTCCATATCAACTAAAGATTTGCGTTCTTTCTATTTGCGCTTGTGATTCTTCATCGATGCCTACTATGTTACCTATTATCTACTTGTTTGTTTGAACTGTATAGGGTTATTTTTAGGGCTACAACAGTGTCTACTGTGTAGTGTTCATAATAATTCTGATCAAGTTTTTGTCTTTCTTATGTATATGCGTGTGTGCACTTCTCTTTTTTTTTCCTCTTTTTTCCTCTTTTCTTTTGTGCTGCTGCGCTTGTCACCGTATGAGGCTTCGGGCTTGTCAAGCCTCCACTGGAGGCTTTTTCCCTTCTGTCCCTCCAATTCATTTGGAAAATAAAGTTATTATTATTATAAAACTTAACTGGGCCAATGTTGGGCCCTGACGTTTGCCAGACTTTTGCCCAAGTTGGATATTTCTCTGGCGTGCTACCTGGGTGTGCATTTACTCTTGCGTATAATAATTTGTAACCTGTTTGTTTCAGCCCACATATATATTTGAGAGAGAATACGAATTGCTGTCATCTCAATTTCGTTACATTTGCTACCATTCGCCAAAAGGCAGTGTCATTGGCATAGGATTTACCGTCTAAAGCACAGTGTTGTATATCATCCGTGAACAAAGGAAACAATAAGTCACCTAGAACACTTTTCTAAGGCACTCCTGAGGCTAGTGAGTGTATGGTTGATAATAAATTACCAATGCTAATCAATCGTTTACGGTCATTAAGATATAGTTCTAATGAACTTCGTGCATAACCTTGTTTACCATAACTTTGTATTTTTGTAAAAAATACAGTGATCGTCTAAGTCAAATACCAGAGAAAAATCGACCTATATTGATATTGTCAGACTGTTTTAATATATTAATAGTATTTATTTATGAGCCAACAGAGCCAACTGTGTTAGACGTTTTTTCTGAAGCCGTGCTGGCAATCTGTTAATATAAAAGCGATTCAAGCAGGCACTGCATTTTTTAACTTGTAAACTTTTGTTATTCACCTTAGAGAATATTATATATTACTAATATTAGTCTATGTTTACCTAGCAACGTATTACTATCACATTTAGAAAGTTCTACAAACTGTGAGATTTACATAAGTTTAGAAAATACTACGAAATTCATCGTTTTATTAAAGCTAGAAAATTAAAAACAGCTTCATTTAGTCGAATATTATGAGCATTTATATCTTTTTCTCTGCTACTTATGCCTCAAAATGCTGATGTTGCTCTACTTTGAATGCCAGACTGCGAAAACACCACAGAATATGTTTTCTAACACACCCATAAAGGTACTGTATGCTTATTACATTCGGAGTACTACCCGCAAGGTTGACCAGGTAGTCATTAATTGTATTTGTGAGTGATTTGCATGATTGTTTTTCCCAGTGATCAATTTCTGTTTACATATCCTTCTGTTGGTAGGATTTATTGCATGGTTATTCTTTTTTCATGTTGTCGAATATATTGATGCGGCATTCTTTTTTAGTTTTTTTAATCAACGCGTTTATTTATTGCAGCACAATCTAAACGCTGCCAGGTTCTCGATAGCTAAACTTTTCCAAATTTGTTTTGACAACAATTCTTATTTATATTTAACAAATCGTGAGACCCAATGTTTTTCATTTGTCTATTGCTATGTTTAATATACATTATAATATACTCATACATTTAAGTGAACATCTCCATAAAAGCTTTGTATGCTCCGTCGGTGGCATCCTTAGGGCAAACAATATCCCAATCTGTAGTTTATATGAATTTCTTGAAATATTGCACGGTTTGTAGTACAAAGGCGCATGTACGAAAGCCTTCACAATTATGTCGGAGTGTTGTTTAGTTTGTGGCATTAAGTAGAAAGGGGGCAAATGGTCACTGATATACCATACTTAATATACCTGAAGCAGAGAGGTTTTTCTAATACAATTTTGTAAAAAAATAATCAAATAAATTGGAAACTTTGTCCGTTATTCTTGTCGCTTCTGTAATAATACATCTAAAACCCTTAGATTGATCCACAAAATCAACCCTTCGCGCATACTGTACCCTTTTAAGAGATTAATATAAAGCCACCAAGCAAAGGAACATATAAATATTGCTGGCAACATAACTAAGTAAGCGTTTCCAGCACAGGAAAAAGGAAGTTTGCGTGCCCCGATAGAGGTTTGTATATCAAACTAAACACGTAGTTGCCACACTGCAATAATAAAATGTTGAAGTAACCCCTTTTATGTAAAGTTGGGAACTCTACAACTAATAGAACATAGAAGGAATTAATTAACAATCATTGAAACGCTACCTCCTTTCTTAATATTTTGTCGAATAACAAGTGAGCTTAATTAGATAAAGGAAACTCCCGTGAACCAAAAAGAGTGCTACCCTTCTGAAAACATAAGTATGTGAAAAAAAGTGTAATTCCTAAAACAAATTCAATACTACCAAACCTTTACTGCATAGAGCGGACATTAATGTGTATAAGTAACGACGCAATCTGCATACGATCATTTGTCGTAGAGATAAGCGCTTTAGGTTGAGGCATAATTTAATAACGAAGTACGCCTCTACGTTGCACACAAAAAAAGGTTGTTAAAATAGTTTTAACTTTTGCCCTTTTGTATCAGTTCAAGATCACCATCGCTCTTCTCTTAATTTTTGTAGAACGTTCACCCGAAGCCTCGCGCTTGAACCTTTCTATCCTCCTTATGCCATGCAAACTGATATTTGCAATCTGCAGCTTCGATTCTCATGCTGCCAGAGGAGTTTGTGATTTTTGTCCTGACATCAGCTTTCGTAGATGCTTTAGGAAACTTCAGTTGTCTTAGTGTCAACTACTTTCTGCACCCACATGTATCGTTAAAAGTTCAGTTAAATCATACCAAGATAACTGGGACTATCGCGTTTAGGATAAAGTCGGTACACTGCTTCAATATCCTGCACTGCCACGTTCCGCAGTTCGAGTTGATCTGCCAGGCTGTTTAGCATACTGAGCAAGTTTCAGTCCTCGGTCATCTCTATTATTTTCACAACGGGTGTAATATTCCAGTATGTTTATTTAACGTCGGGATCGTCTCATTTAAGTGAATTTTCTTAATTCTACTCACGTGATGCGTTTTTAACGGTTGTTTTTATCCTGCTGTTGGTTTTGAGTTAAGATCTTGTCGTAGATATCGGTACATCAGTATAACAGATAGTTCATTACAACTGACAGCGGTGTCTATTTCAGTAGTGAGTAAACCTTTGCATGAAGCGTCATTAAAGCAAATAATTTTTTGTTAATATTTTTACTGTTCTTTAATTTTGTTTAAACTTTTGCTCTTATTAATTTTTTTAATTGACCGCTCATTTTTCACACTGGTGAACTCCACGTTCTTACATAATAGAAATGAATGCTTCGACAGACGCCCAAGAATGTGCCTAAATGGTAACTGAAATTACATATGACACAGCAGATAATTGTATTATTGTTTTGGTAGCAGTTCATTGTACACGACAAATACGCCGTCTTTATCTGTAGACATGATACCAGAGCACAATACCAAAACCTGTCAGTAGTGGCAGTGGGAGCCACGGCCACTGCTGAAATCCTAATATTAAATATCATATTGTTACTATTATTACTGTTATTGGCAGTCGGCGTCGAATCTTTGTGGTGATCTGACGGATGCACATTGTACAGGCACGCAATACCATCCTCGAGGCTAGCAATATCAAATCCCACGCGCTGAAATCTGCAAACGTCACATACTGACGTCCCACGTGGCGTGTCGAACTGCAAACGTCACCGTAATTCCTTCAATCGAGAGCCGACCACTGGAGATCGCCAAGTCTGATTCCGCAGCTCCGCTTGCAATAAAACCTGCTTTCCATTTTGCACCTTATGCACTCGTCGGCGAATCTTTGGGGTTATATGACCGGCGCACTTTGCACAGGTGAGATGAGGACTCACTTTGTTTTCTTTTGGTAACTGTTTGCCGCCTGCTGTACGTCAAGTGTTTCTGTTTTTGTGCCATAGGCTGCACGAACAATTTCTTTAATTTCCTTCACCTTGAATAATAGTCACTATGATGTCCATTGAGCGTGTGCTCCCACTCCCGGTCGATGGGAGGTATTTGACTCGTACGGCCTGCAGGAATGGGTATCATCTCGTTAAACACTGCTTTGGTGTCGCGTAGAGTACACTCTCAGGAATGGGTGCTGTTTGAAGGGAGTGGTGGGAAGATAACTACCTGTCGCACCAACGATCTTCATTCGGGTGGTTGGGGCTAGTGGCGGAGCGCCTCCAGGCAGCTTCAGTTCCACCAACAGTAGTCTCCAGGACCAATCAAATATTTATTTTGTGGCTAGCCAACTCGCGTCAATAAACATGCCACTTCAGCAGCTTCTTTGTTTAAAGCTAGCGTCGAGACTCGTTCGCCTCCTCCGGCAACGGTTGACCAGCTCCTATCGCTTAAGCTCTGCAGCGGATGAGCCACGCAACATTGTTGGACAGCTTAGTCAACAGTCGACTCCTTTATTGTGAAATATAACTTCTCTGCTCGCGTAAAGACTAATGAACAGTCGGTAAAAATCTTCAAACTGAAGACCACGAAGTCAAAGTCGCAATGAACGAACAGTCGCGAGAAATTACGCAACTTAAAGAAGAACTGAATGATGAACAATGGTACAGTCGCCGCTGTAATATGAAAAGACAAGGCCTTTCCTATGAGTTTGGGGAGGACCTGTTTAAAGTCATGGAGGATCTTTCTCAGAAGCGCTTTCTCCGAAACTTTTATACATGTGACATCGTCACAATTCACCGTCCTCCAAGAAAGCGGGACTTAGCTCCGCTCGGTTTGGTTAATTTCGCATATGTTAGTATAGCAGATACTTGGAGGGGGGTACTTGGTGGCTTCCAGAGGCCGTCCCAATGAGGTGGTTAACCCAAGGTGTTCTTTAAAGGGGAGCTCCACTGAAAACGTTGACCCTATAGAAATATTTGATTTTGCTTTAGGGGTCAAATTTCGGTCATACCCAAAATCTCACTTCAAACCGACGCTACATTCCCGATTAAAGCCAATAATAAAAATGTTTTATCGGTTGGGCTAGCGGCCCGACAGCGGGAGAAGCAACGCTTGCACCGGGTGAGCTAGTGAAGCAACACTGGGCAATGACGTAGGTTTCGTCCTATGCACTGCACTCTAAGGAAAAGTTGGCCTCAAGGGACTAACGGCAGCATTTGGTTCTCTGAACTCCCAGTTGCTCCCCGAAAGGACCATCTGGTTCAAGCTAGGTACCGTGCGGAAAAGCTGGGGACTAACTGCGCTCGACTGTGACTAACCGATAGGCGTGCGCGAACAAAAGCATCCATTAGTCCCCCTCAGACAGGGTGCATTTTTATGGTTTAGTCCTTGAAGGCAAACGGAATGTTCGCCAGGAAAACGGATGCTGTTTCGCTTGTCTTGGGGATCGACGACACTTAGCCCAGCATGGCTGAAAGTGTTGACAAAACTCGGACGAAACTGGCGAATTTGTTTCATGTGCCACGAACGTTAAGACATTACATGGTAGAGCTTCGCGCGGCATGTCCCTATTGAAAAATCCACCAGACCGGGCATGGCGTGTTTCTGACGTTTACACCAGAGCGGAAATTCATACACGGGTTTTAACGTGTTCTGGTGTTCTTGGCGTGTTCCTAGTGTCTTGGCGTGCTCTGCTGTCTTGGCGTGTTTGGATGTCTTGATGTGACCCTGTCAAGTGTGTTCTGGTGTGACCCGTCCGTTCTAGTCTCTTCTGGGGTGACCTGGTCGTGCATGCACAGTATAATTTAGATGCAGAAAAGGACTGCTAATTAAGACAGCTAGCAAATTGTGCAAAAAGAACACCAATTTTTCAAAGGTTTAGGTGTTTATTCTGCCATGAAACAAAATTACAAACACAAAAAATGAAACTTACTACTTTATTTTTTTCTCGCGCACGTTCCCTTGCACACAGGGCTGTCCATGGCTCTTTTCTTCCATGCCGTTTTTGCCAAGATGATGGCTTGGGCAAGTGTGCATTGCATGATAAAACCTACAGTGCATAAAAAATACACAAGCGGTTATTTATAAAAAAATAACCTTAAAATAATAAAATCACACCTACAACAGTAAACAAGAAGTTCTGTCGTGTCCAGCCTGATGATCAGTCAATTTATCGCTCGGCCCGCCCTCCCGAGTTCAATATGCTTCCCCCTACCATTGGGCAACATAATACAGTCAAACCCGACTATATCGAACTCTCAAAAAAACGTCTACCACTTCAATATAGCGGGCAATTCTCTATAAAAGTTTTATTGAGTTTGACAACAAACAAGCACGCCACATTTAGAAAAGTAGTTTACTCCCGAAGGGGCATATGCACGTCATGAGGGACGCTCACCGCAGCTATTTAGTGGCCGCTTCTTGGTTTGCCGTCTCACACTCTCCCCCCACAAAAGAGAATTTTCTTTTTTTTTCTAAGCGGTCGACGCGGCAACTCTCCCCCCCCACCCCGCGCCCAAAAAAAAAAACAGCTTTCTCGCAAGCTGGTTTTCCCCCATGAATAGCAAACGCTGGTGTAAAGCCAGCTTGTAGAGCTCTACAGTGCTCTTAGCAGATGGATCTATGGGGAGGCGCTGCAATTTTGGTTCGATGTAATTGAATTTTTTGCTATGCAACTTTATTGCGGCTACTAGTCCATTTACAAATAGTTTGAATTAACCAGGTTTGATATTATTGGGTTTGACTGTAGATCAAACATCGTGGCCTCGCTCTGAATGTGCAAAGAAAGAGCTGCACCCCACGTGGCATTCCTTCTGGTCTGTCAGCATTCACCTTGTCTGACCTCATAGTGCCTTTGACTGTACATGCGTGCCACACAAGGCAAAATCAAAAATAGGTTCATAAAACTATCTCAAATCGTAGTAAATTATAACTCACACTATACTTAAAGCTGTTAGAACTTCAGATGGGGCGAGTTGGTGGTTCATGTTTGTCGACGTTTAGCGCACTAAAAAACAGTCTACTCAAGCATTCACACACCCAAGGAACACAACTCTCACACAGCGCTCACTAACAGCTTTGTATTGCGTGTTTAACTTCGGCTTCTACTTCTACTTCAGTTTGAAGCGATTTGCAAACAGAAAAGACGAAATATAAGAGTAAAACAAATTCCCTTCTAATGCTTAGGCTAATTTGCGGCTAAATAACTAATCTCTTTTTGTGATAATGTTATCGACGGCGTACTAACAGATTTGTCCTCCAGTCGTATGATGTTCTCGGCTTCTATGATTTCCCTTGTTAATTGGTTTACTCTTTGCCCAACATGGTGCTGTTGTTAAAATGTGCGACACACCCACAATCCCGATAGTGTATCCCTAAGTGGCCAGAGTTGGCGTTTATGATGTTGGTGTTCTCGACGGTGGTCATTTAGATATCGCCAACTTTGTCCAACGTATTGTCTTCCACCGGAAAGGGGGAATGAATAGACAACCCCCTCAACGCAAGGCACAAAGTTGGTTCTATGCTTCTTGGAGCAGCAGATTGCAGGATTTGAGGGTGTGGTGACGTTTTTGCACAGGCTGGACAGTTTGTTGGGTGCTGAAAACACGATATCAACATTGAATCTGTTCGCTGTTTTCTTAAGGCCGTGGGAGAAATTGTGGATGTAAGGGACGATGATTGGTCTTCTTGTCCTGTTGCAGTGTGTTTGCTTGACGCAGCTCCCTAGCTTCATTTCTTTAAGGATAGTTTCGACCACTGACACCAATAAGAAAACAGGATACCCTGCGGACTTCAGTCTCGCAATTTGCCCCTTCGAAACTATTTTGTATGGCATGTGAGCACGATTTTGTTATTGAGGTTTAGAGGCATGACCGCACTATGCCTCTTTTGACGAGTTATGAGTGCGCGGAGTTGAAAGGAAGGAATTGTTTTTACCCCTGGGTTCATAAAACCAGCAGACGTGGTGGGAGTAGCTCCATCAGTCGGAGATCCATGAATATTAAGGATCCTTCAACCGACAACTCGTGAGTGATTTCTAGGGGACTTATGCAATCTTTAAATGCCGAGAGAAGGTCCACCAATCTTGAACAAATGTTTTAATCGGTAGCTAAAAAGATTTAAAAAATTGGCCACGTATTTAAGCATTCGCACTACTTTTTTGGCATCTAACTTCTGTTGTAGAATCCTATCGAGGTGTGCAAGACATCGGTTGTTGAGTACAGGTGCAATGCACAAACCTATGCACAATCCTCTCTTTTTTGTAAGTGTGTCCATCCCAGGCAGCAACGGTGGGTTTAAGTATGTCGTCGATAGCATTATCACAAAAAGAGATTAATTTATTTAGCCGCAAATTAGCCTCAGCATTAGAAGGAAATTTTTTTACTCTTATATTACGTATTTTTCTATTTGCAAATCGTCTTAAATTGAAGTAGAAGTAAAAGCCGAAGTTAAACACGCAATGTAAAGTTGTTAGTGAGCGCTGTGTGAGAGGTGTGTTCCTTAGGTGTGTGAATGATTGAGTGACAGTTTTTGAGTGTCCTAAACGTCGACAATTCCACTATACACGCATTAGGTGCAGAGCTAAGCACAGCACAGCCACAACAGATTCTGTGCCCTTCCAGGTTGATCAGAAATACCCACCTGTCAGAGCGTCAATTTTTGTGTGTGTTAGGGGCTTCTTTGCCACCACACCCTCCTAGAGGAGACGCCTGCAGGCTTGCCCTGACACACTCCTGTCGAAGAGCTCCACAGGCTCCCATAGTGATCGGCTGACAATTCTCGATGAAAGCGTGCTCAGAGGTGGCAGCCTTTTCCACAGACGTGTGTAAATGCTTTGCCTTTCTGCAGTTTTGATGCCAGATGTCCAGAGATGAGTCTGCAGTGAGTAACATTTCAAAGCAAAATGCACAAAAAGTAGATAAATACAGGCAACACAAATGGGCTCTCCACTTTCGTCTGCAATCATGTTCCTGCTTTGTTTCACTGAAATGCTGAATTGTACATATATATAAATAAAAAAATGAAATAAATTAAAGGGGCACTTCGTAGTATTCCAGGATGGCCTATTTATGTTCCTAACTAAACCTATGTGCTCTAAGCATCCCAAAAGTTCAAAACTTACAATCATGTGCGGCTTATTTCACTATTAAAAAATGTGATCAAAGATAGCGAATGTGGTTGAACCGAATCAAGGCGAATAGGGTGGAACGGCGAAAGAAACTCGTCAGTCAATTGCAAGCGAGGGCTTCCCATGCAGACGAGCAGGACTGGTCGGCTGCTTGTCCGGACGTGAAGCCATCGCTTGTGATTGTCTGATGAGCCCCGTTCGTTGTTCGCCTACATTCGGCCGGGTTCAGTGGCGCCATTTGTACGTCTGAGATTCACTATCTTTTATCACATTTTTATTAGTGAAATAAGCCGCACATGATTGTAACTTTACATTTTGGGATGCTTAGAGCACATAGAATGTGTTACGGCCATAAATAGGCCATCTTAGAAAGCTCCCGAGCGCCCCTTTAAGAGAAGGAATTTCAGCTTTGGAATATGCATTAAGAATAGAGGTCCATTATTGCTGTACACATCAAATACTAATAATAATATAAAAAATTGTTTCATGAAAGCTTTTTACATATATGATATTTTAGGTACCCTTTAATGAACCATATGACAATTTATAAATTCAACATCGCAAAGTATGAAAGGAGTATACTGCTTTGCACTCCCATGTTTTGTACAAATATGTGCAGTCTCGGGCAGCCGAGCGATGTGAAAAAAAAACACATTTGGCTCCACTCCATGACAAGACATAGAAAAGAAAACACGAATGAGTGTGCCATCACCATAAATCACTACCTTCCCTTTCTGTGTTCAGAAATAGGCATCAATATGTCTCACCTCTGTCTTCTTTGCTAGTCTATACTAGCGAAGCGGGCTAGCTTACTAACCCCTGGATAGGTATTATTGGCACTGCTAAACTGTAATTTGTGGGACACGGCTATCAGATAGCACTGGTGTCACTCTCATCCGCATGTACACTTTTTCGAAGATAGTTCACCTTCTCGTCCTATGGCAGGACGTGAACTATCTGCTTTTATTTCTCTTCCTTTTCCATTTTAGCAGAAAAATAGGAATCGAACGAGCATAATTTTTAGATATTTAGGATACTTAGAGCCCGTCGAAAGAGTTATCACCAAGAACAGACGATCTCAGAAACGTCTTTAGTGCACCTTTATGTCAGTACCTGTGTTTGCCTCTTTGTGTGCCTGCCTGTTTGTGTCCTTGTTTTTTCTGCAGTTAGTCTGTTGTCCTGAATAAGTCAATGAAGTGAAAACGATAGACAAAATGAACTTGTAGGCCCAGGTACGTACCTCACCATCCCGGAGAGCAAAGAGAGGTGGCCAAGAGGAGGTCACGGCCTCACCAGGTGGAGCAGCCACAGCAGCACCTAGGAGAGCAAATTGAAGGTTAGAGAGACGAGTAACATCAAGATCTTGATTTGCTTATACGCTTAGGACATAGTGTAGCTTTAATAAAAAAAAGATAGCCACAGAACATATCCAAAATGACGTGCAATGCAGTATAAATAAAGCACAATATTCTTTCACGACGTCAATCTAGCCCTATGCTAAGGAGCTATGTTAGTCAAAACATTCAACCCTATTTCTTTTGTTGTAGTAATAGCAGGAAGCATGCATATGCCCAGACAAAATGTATGCTACAGCTGCTAATAGGGTGAGATTTCAGCAATGCATGCCCTCAAAATATTTCGTAAATTCACTCCACCAGCAAATCGCTTTCACTTGTTTTAGAATTTTCTGACCATCAGCCAATCGCTTTAACTTGATTTATGATTAGTGACGACGCAAACTTGTGGAGGTAATGTCAGCTCTTCCTTGCGGTACCTTTAGTGAGGTGACAGAATGGCTGTGGTCACTACCATTAAAGTGGTATTGTTGTTCCACAGCCAGGCTGCTTCATGCACTAAATAAGTGAAGACTACCTTTTGAAATCACGCCTTTAGGATAATATTTATTGCACCTTACCAACTCTCGTCTTTGCAACTACTCGCATGTCAAATAAGCAATGACTGTATCGTGCTACGCTCCATAAAGAAGCCATGAAATGAAGTCGTCCTGTTCTGTCATCAACCACTTGTTGAGTTAAAAGTCTGGCTATAGTGGTATGACAGTGTTGTCCTGCCCCCAAAAAGCGACTTTTGATCCCTCTGCTACTCTGTGCAGAGAGGGTGAAACACTATTTTCTGAACAGTGGAGGGGCCCGAAGCATGTGCATAACAGTACAAGGCAGAGCTTCTCCTGAACAATTGACTTGGTTCACTAGATTCAGATTGTCACTGCCTGCAACTACATTATCAGCAGTTTAGATTGCCAATACATAAGTAGATTTGGGCCCACCAGCACAGTCACCCTGTCAGTAAAGTAATTTCTGCTTTTATACAAATCAAAAACAAATTAAGTTTTGCAACATACAATCAGAGGCGCCTTGGGCAACGACACTGTTTGTGTCTGTGCGAGGGGGAGGGGGGGCAGGCAAAATCTGCAAAATCTCGATAATACGAATCTCTCCACTCCGCTCCACCCCCTCCCCTCATTTAAAGTGACCCAAATATTAACCGGCAATGCAATTTGGCACTACATGTTGCGCCACCTAGCGGCTGCAAAATAAAACACTGGGTGGGCCAGGACAGCCCGGATCGCGGGGACTGCAGGCAGGCGCATTTAGAAACCACGTGTGAATGTGGCATTTTGGATCGGCGTCAGCCTTTTTGGGAACCGTTTTTCTTAAAAGTAAGTCCCTGCTTCACGTCTCCATGACCTCAGCGGGTTTCTGTGACATCTCGCCTACTCCTAGGGTTCCCCCAAAAATAAATGTTGCTACTGCTGCGTGAAAGACTGTCACAGTCACGAAGGCGACTCAAGCGTCGAACTATACCGCTTCCCCTCAAGACCTTGGGAAGCGACACGGCAACAAATGTGGATCACTGCAGTGCTACGCATCAAGTAAGTGAATTCTACAGTAATTGTTGCTGTTGAAGTGAACGAAAATAGATGTGCAGGCTTGGAAATTGGTCTGACGAACTCGTTTTGCCGACTACTCGGCAAAATAACAATTTTATACAAGTTGTTATATGAGTCACTTAGACACCACAATCGGGCCGATTGTTGCTTCGCTGTGACGTTGAGAATCAGGCGATCAGGCCTTCAAGAAGCGAGAGGCCCGTTGGCCCGTCCCGGCAGTCGTAGTTGCACGTGTGCATAGCCGTTCGGCACACGCGCGGTCGTAACCAAAGCCTTCCAAACCTGCGAGTTCTCAAATAGTGGATTTTCGTAGCACATAAAGTTTTGTTTGTTTCGGCAACCAAATTTAATGCTGAGTCTGGTAAAAAATGTGACGGCATGCAGAAAACATTATGCGTAAGTTTTTCTTTAAAAAAGCTCATGTGAAGCGTAAATATCCTTCTCACATGTGCACTTTGTTGCCTGTCACCTTTTTACACCAGGCTTGCATATCACAGTACAGCCATGGCAACATGTGTACTGTTCTCTAGCATGAAGAGTTTGTTTCTAATTACCCACATTTTCTAGCCGGGGGCGAGCGCGAGGAAACAGGATGAGCGTGCTGCACCTGGCTGGGGCCGCGCACGAACGATGGAGCCGTTCTGGCTGGTCTGGCTCATGGCGATTCCCGGAGCGTTCCACCAGCGAGGTTTGCATCAGGACCGCCGGAAACGGCGAGCCCTGGCCATACCGGCCTAGGCCATGACGATCCCGGAGTGGTTCCGCAGCGAGACTCGGTCTGTGGTAGCCCGGAACAGCTTGCCTACGCAGCGCTGGCGTGCGAAGGACGATCCGCAGGCCTGGACACGGACTGCGACTGCGAGCTCTCGATGACGGGCGACAACCCGGGTCGGGGGGCCGGAGTGCCGGCTCTCGAAGACGGACAACTGGGAAGTATAGTAAACCGATTTGCTATCTTCTCGTTGTGTTGTGTCACTCCCTGGGAGACGAGCGAAGCACATGCCGATCGGGCGGCGATTATTATAAAGCGACCCCACAAGTTTTGAAGACAACTCAAACTGGTGTCCAAAATACAACTTTAGAATATGCTTGCCGGCTGGCTATGCTGGATAACAAAGACTTTCAAACTGATAGCCGCCCGGAAATGTTTCTTCTGTAAAGCTATACATTCAGGCTCGAATCGTTTACTGAAGATCAAGCTACAAGTGTCTCAGCAGATCTAATAATGCAAAATCCCCGAATCGCAATGCAGCAAGCACGAAAAGATACAAAGAAATATCCGTACCTTTTCTCGTGACTTGCTCCCATGACCGTTTTCTCTTCATCCTTCGCGCTCTGCTCTGAGCTGGCGGGCCAAATTGCCCAGTGTACACAGACGCCGCCGACGATTGCCACCACTTCCAGCAATACAAAAGGTTTCCTTTCGTATTTATTTTCTTATCCATTTAAGGCACAGTGTATCTTCAGGAGACATTCAATATAATAGTAGTTTTTTGGGATCCAAAGCAATACTCAGGCGAAATGTTTAACGAATCTAAGAGATACCCTATTGAAAATTCCATCAAGATGCGTAATATGGGACACTGACTGCCAGTCAGCAGCCCTGGTGGAACGTGCTCTGATGGTCCATCAGATGACGTCTGACTGCCACTGCCGAAAGAATTTCATCAGCAAGGGCAGCATTTATATAAAAGATCTCATTCCGAGTTGGCCATCTTGGATGGCTATGAAACTGTGCAGAAGCCGAGGCCCCATCGGCTGTGTCTACAGTGTCGTCCGACGGCGCTCCACTCGCGCCTACAAGTGCCGTTCGAAAGAGAGTCGGACGGCGCGTGTATCACTGGGGAGCTCGTTAACACAACAACCCCCCCCCCCCCCCCCGGGCCTGCGTTCACGCCTCTTCGCGGCGACAGTATGCGGCTGCTAATTACAAAACTATTGACCCATTTGGCCCCGTCGTACCCGCCGCTTCGCGGCGTCCAGTCGGCAAACAAAGCACTGCTGTTCCCCATGCTCCTCCGGAAACGAAGCCCCATACCATTTTGTTCAGCGAAATTTGGTCGACAACATTCGGTTTTCCCAGTATTAATCGTAAAAAAGAAATGTAAATATCGCAAAATGCGTCGACAAAACACAATGTTCGAGAGATAAAAAACAAAGCAACCCCGCACTGGGGATTGAACCCGGGACCGCTTGCTCATGAGGCAGACGTCTTACCACTAAGCGACACTGCAGCTTCAAAAAACTCGTTTTGAGACCTCGGTTTCTTACGAGACTCTCGAACGGCACTTCAACGCTCTACAAGAGTGCCGTCGGACGGTACTCTAGACACTACGTTCAGAAAAACGCCCTCGATGTCTGAACCTTTCGGGACGACCGTATACACTCTAATTCATAAAACTTATGCGACTCCGTTGAAGCTAGAGAGCAAGCATGCATGCTACGACAGACAGCCCTGGCTTCCACGGACGAACGCGAGCAGCAGAAATATCGGAACTACGCTCGCGGATGCTTTTTGTCTCCGCTCTTCATAAAACAATAATAATGAGCTGCGACACAGCGGTAAGTCCAATAGCCCACAACAGATAGAAAGGTATAAACTTTCTAGCCTAAACCTCCCGGACCGAGTCAAGAGCATTGCAGTATTGCAGCGCGAGGTTCCGACAATAAGTGCATCGATCTAAAGAATGCTTCGGATGCATATGCAGTTAAGCATTCAGCATGTTATGCAAAGAACTCGTACATCAGTCTCCGTACTTCAGTTCTACTCACCTGCCATGTAGAATACTTTCGCGTCGTAGAACCCTCCTTTTGTTTGCGCGTCTCCGGCCCAGTAGACCTGGCACACCTGGTCGTCTTCAACTACACCGCTAAAGTTCCTTGCATTAGTCGGAACTTCCGACAGACTGGGCCTTGTCGAGGAGAAATTCTACTAAAACGTAAGACGTTGTAGAGCTTGGGCAGGATCGACAGGTTGGAGCAAGCGGGCAAACAAAACGAGTGGAGAGCGATCGTTCATGGAAGCTCGGCGAAGCCTCTATGGGCCAAAGCGAAAGTGGCGTGTTCGGCGTTTCGGCGGGCTTCTGATCAGGGTTGTCGCTCGGTTGCGCGTCATATCTTTAACATCAGCGGTTTTATGGGCTCACGCCCCGAAATCGTTTTCTCGTGCATAGATTATTTTTCGTATTCATAGATCTGACTCAATAGTGGTATCCGAACGAACTTTACCTCCTTTGACCGTACGTCTGTCTGCACGTCAAAGCTTTTTGACGCACAGTAAGAGACAATCTATGTACAATCAGAATCGCCACCAAGAAACCTTGACGGCATTTTGCGGCGGCCGACTGCCACCAGGAAACCATCAGAAAGCCGACAAGTGGAGTCTGACTGGAGTTTGACTGTCGGGCAGAGTAGCTTGTTGGCCAATCAGACGTGCTTGACGTACAGTCAGGCACAGTCAGCGGTCCACTAGAAAACATTGACTGCCAAACAGGGTTACATTGATGGATTTTTCATTCGGGTACATTTTCTAGTTTCGGTTTCGCGGTCTCAAATTTTCGCCGCGAGGGATTCTCCAGATACTGCGTCGCTCCGCCGGCTTCGATTCGCATGGCGGCGCCCAGGACGCGTATCGTCCACGCCCTGCTAAGCACTTCGACCTGCTGTTACAAAGGTCAGCAGAATTTTGCTCTGAAACATGTTAATTTTGCATTTTTAGAAGTTCTGAATTCCATAGCGCAGACATCTTTTACCCTGAAACGTATGAAACTCGGGGGAAAAAGTACATAGTAGATATGCGTATCGTGTAAGAGAGGAGTCGCATAGTAGCTCTGTGATTTCAGTGGTGTTCCCTTCCGTGCTTAGATTTGGCAGTGTTTCGGTAGTTTTAAGCCGATAAATGTTTAGCCAGGTAAATACAGGGTGAAACAAGGAGACGGCAGGCTCTTTAAATCGACCGGAAAATTTGGTTTCTTAACCTATTGCGCTACGACTTTGTGCAGCGTTACCCACAGATGGGGCATTTTTATTGTAAAATTTGCAAAGAGCGAATTTACCTGAGGAAAAAGTAAAGAAAGAAAAAGGCTTAGCTCCTATGGAAACGCAGCGACGCCACCGGTCTGCAAACAACACGGCGCCGTTTCGCACGGGAGACAAGAGATGGCGCAAGCGGTCGCGACGCCAACTGCCGCCAACGAACGAGCAGGCGACGCCGAGAGCCGGCGTGTTCAGCAGACAAGCAATTGCAGTTCCTTGTTGTTACCGCGCCTGTTTTTGTTTCTGCGACTGTCGCCGCCTGCGGAACGCGAGCCGCTTTTGAGTCGAAAGGATCGTCTGCTAAAGTGCCGGCTCTCGGCGCCGTATGCTCGTTCGTTGGCGGCGTTCGTTGCGCCATCTCTTGTCTCCCGTGCGAAACGGCGCCGTGTTGTTTGAAGACCGGTGGCGTCGCTGCGTTTCCATAGGAGCTAAGCCTCTTTCTTTTTTTACCTTTTCCTCAGGTAAGTTCGTTCTTTGCAAATTTTACAAAAAAATGCACCATCTGTGGGCAACGCTGCACAAAGTCGTAGCGCGATAGGCTAAGAAACCGAATTTTCCGGTCGATTTAAAGAGCCTGCCGTCTCCTTGTTTCACCCTGTAGATTAGGCGATAGTTTAGGGGCGGGCGTTCACTCTGAAGTTTACATACCTATGCACGAACAATCAGCTGTCATTGCCGGAAGAAAGCTTCCTGTTTGGCGTGGTTTAGTTCATCCCTATGTTGACCTGTTTACTGATAGAATTTGACGTGGTCCACTTATCTTTTAGGTTTCGTATTCTACTGCTGCCCGATGGAAATTCCATCAGGATTTTTGTACCAGACACGAAGTCGCGATCGTCCCTGTGTGGTCTTGATTCCGGAAAGTGGAACAGTGTCCGATGCGGGATCTTGTGATAGTAAAGTGAGTGACAAGGAGAACTTGCCAACGAAGGGCCTAACAACAGAACTTCCAAACGATAACGAAACTGAAGGCGGAACGCCCGCCTTTCCAGTTCTGTCAACGTCAAGAAAGAAACAAAAGTCACCGCCGCAAGTTTTCAACTGGCGAAAGGAAGACCGGCGTTTTGTGGAGCCAGCGGAACCCGTGTTTACGGTCTCTGATGATGTCAAAAGCCCACTGAAATATTTTTAAGTATTCATTGATGACAAGATGCTGACGATGATTGTTGACGAGACAAACCTCTATTCTGTGCGTCAGGCTGGAGCGTATGGGTAAACTCTTGTTACACTGTGTCAGCATGCTTGCGCCAGGTACATATTATTCGAACTGAATTGTTGCATCGCCCCTTGACTTAAGGACCTTATAAAATCAAATGTTGTGTTTGAGCTCTATAGATATTATTTAATCTTACAAGAAAACATGTTTTCATTAAACTTTAGACATATATCCGTAATGTATGCACACGAGAGGCACCCTGGTGTGCATGTCAGGCCGGATTAGTGTGCCGCGATGTGCACAATAGACTGGTCTGGTGTGATGTATTGTGCACATGAAGCCATTTTAGTGTGCTGTGATGTGCACATCAGACCAGCCTAGTGTGTTTTAATGTGCACATCAGACCACTCTAGGATGGCGTGATGGGCACACCAAACCAGCCAAACGTGTTTTGGTGTCCGCACTAGAAAAACTTAGGCTGGTTTGATGTGCGCACCAGGACACACCAGGGCGGTCTGATTGTTCACACCAGAAAACACAAGGACAGACCAAACCGGTCTGGCGCATTTTTCAATAGGGAGAGCTTCGCGTTTTTGTACCACTAACTACACCTTTTGGTTAAGCGTCACCAAAGTGAAAGAACAACTTGGTTGGCACTTGCTCGCTCACGCGTCCAAAACAAAGCTCCTCGGTTTTTTGTCAATAACTACACATTTCGGTCAAGCGTCACCATACCTAAAAAGCAACTTGGTTGGCCCTAGCTGGCTTCACGACGAAAATGATTGCCATGAAAACTTTCTAGAAGTATTTTCCTACAACACGTAAGAATTAACAAGGATAAGAATATTCATTGTCGCGA